>PVHX01007950.1:56973-87449 GCA_004024805.1 Geosciurus inauris
TCTTTGTTAGAATGATCTGTGGTTGCCTTTATTTGCTCTCCTATTTCTTTGTTGGCTTGATCAATTTTTGCCTGTAATTGATCACTTATGTCATTCTTTAGTTTGCTGATAATTTTAATTATGTACATTCTGAATTCTTTCTCTGACATTTCATCAACTGTGCTGTCAATGGATTCTGTTGCAGTGGTATCCAGGTTTATTTGGGGCACTTTCTTCCCTTGTTTTTTCATGTTGATTGTGTATCTTCCTTTCTTGAAATACCAATCTGAGGTATTGCAGCTTCTATCCTATAATCCTGTATTGACACTCCAGATTACCTGTGCCTCACCTTGTAGCTACTTCTGTTCTCCTAGTGTCCCCAGATGGGCACTACTGTCACTAAAGTTGGTGGCAGAGGTAGTGTATGTTCCTCTAGAGGGCAGTGGGAGTGGCTTTGGCTGGGCTACTGAGGTGGCCCCTGAGGGCTGTTTTGCCACTCTCTTTCACTCCTACTGGTGAACAGGAACTCTGGAGTGGAACTAGAGGAGGGCTCAGGTCTCACTTTGGCAGAGTCACAAGCTGGAGAGTCTGTGTGCGACCCTTACAGTGAGTGTGAGCTCCCCTGGGGCTAGAAGCTAGCAGGCTCTGGTCTGCCTTCAACTGGGCACCCTGGCATTCATTCCCTAAGGGTGGTTTTGGGCCTTCTGTCTTGCCTGACCACAGGAACTCTGGAGCAGAACTGAGGCGGGCCCAGAGCACACTAGGGTGAAGCCTCTTCACTCTGGGGTCTCTAGAGGCCACTCTTACCCTGGGTGTGCCTTCCTCTGTGGCTGGTAGCAATCAGACTCTGGTCAACCCTTAGTTGGACACCCATGGAGTTTCCTGAGGGTGGATCTGGGCCCTCTGTAGCTCTTGCTGGACCCCAGGAACTCTGGAGCGGAATTGGGGTGGACCCAGGCTGCCCTTGGATGGGGCTGCCTCACGCTGGTGTCTCTGGAGCACCTCTTGCCCTGAATTTGGGCTCTCCAGTGGCTAGAGGTAGCAGACCCTGGTCTCCCTTTGGCTGGAAAACTGTGGAGGTTCCTGAGGGCGGGTCAGGGTCCTTTGGGGCTCCTACCTGTCCACAGAAGTTCTGGAGTGGAACTGGGGTGGGCCCAGGCTGCCCTTGGGTGGGGCTGCCTCCACTGATGTCTCTGGAGTGACTCTTGTCCTGAATTTGGGCTCCCCAGTGGCTAGAGGTAGCAGTCTCTGGTCTCCCTTTGGTTGGACAACTGTGGAAGTTCCTGTAGGCAGATCAGGGCCTTCTGCAGCTCCTGCCAGTCCCCAGGAACTCTGGAGGAGAACTCCTGAGCTGTAATTTTCTAGGAGAAAATTTGCACATTGAAAAGAAAGAGGCCATGGACCTCAATTTGTATAAATACTACATTAAGCAGAGGTAGAGAAGCACCTAATCAAGAAAGAGAAGCAATAATTAGACATCCAAGAGACCCCAGGGAAGGAACTACTAGGAGAAAAAGATGAGTGAAATACTTGAAGTAGCTGTTGAAGATTAAAGTATTACAGACTTTGAAAAGCTCAGAAAAAAAATAAGAACTCAGAAAATGACATCCTTAGTATTTGAAATGTAGTTTATTAGTGTTATTAGTGTCCTTTAAGAGAACAGCTATGTAGCAAATTGGGGTCAAAAACCAAAGTATAAAGCACAAGAGGAAAAATTGGTGTCAAGGAAGTAAATAGCCATTGGTAACATTTTAGAGCATTTTTTCCTAGACATTTTCTTCTGTCTTCACTTACAAACACTCTGTATTTTGCTTCTAAAATTATATCATAAAAATGTTTCTGTCATTAGAAATTATTTAAAAATGCTATTAATTTTCAATTACAGACTATATTTGTGACATGAAACTCATTATTTAAGCATTTTCTTTTTTTTAAAATTTTTTTTAGTTGTTGATGGATCTTTATTTTATTATTTATATGTGGTGCTGAGGATTGAACCCAGTGCCTCATGCATGGTAGGCAAGCACTCTACCACTGAGCTACCACCCCAGCCCGTATTTAAGCATTTTCTTATGGAAGGTCAATTAAATTTCCATTGTCCAACTAATGTCTAATCATATATGCCTCGTTAAAAAGTAGCTCATATTTCTGTCATTTCTTTACAAAAGATCTCTGGAAAATTAATTATTTGACTAGCATTTACAAATTTGTTGATGACTCAACACATCATGAAATTCCTGAACCAATTTTAACTCCCACCAAGTAAAGATTCTCCAAGTGCTGTTCATTAGTATTAAGCATTTTAAATCTTAAAATGTACTTTATTTAATATGAAAAAATCAAATTTTTGTAACTTATTTTATTGTATTCTTTTATAATTTTATTTAAATATTACTTATATATTGGTTTTTAAATTTTCTTCTGTTAATTATGTTTTTTACCCATTTTTGCATTGAAACATTTCATTCAATAAGTTACAAAATAGATCAAATAAATATTAATGATGTCCCCTCTTGTCATATTTCATAGAAACCTTTGACTGAGTACGTGAATCAGCTGTTGCTATAGTAATGCTGTGTAACAAACAGTTCCCATACTCAGTGGCTTCACTACTCCTGACATATAAGACTGCTCATAGGCTGTAGCACTCTTCCTTTCACTCCGACTAGCATTTCATGTAGTATATAAAGTCATATGGCAAACTCAAGGTCAATAGGGCAAAGAAATATACTTTGTCTGCTTTCATAGGAAGTATTCCTAAATAACATGACAAAGAATGTGGATATTATACTTATGAGGAGGGAATGAAAAATTGGAGATCTCTTCTGCTCCATCAGAGATTTTATTTGCTTTGGGGGTTATGATTAAATGTTAGCATTTTAATGAGGGCCAAACTATTATTTTGTGAATTCATTCATCACATTTATACATTTTTAAATAAAATTCTTTGCAATATTCTAAAAATTATAGGTTCAATTTCTCTTTAAAATAATATTTAATAAGTAGGAGACCCACAAAAAGATTTCTAAGTATGTGAATATTTTAATCAATTTCCAGTATTAATGTAGTCTAGTCAGAATATATAGTATGTGTAATTTGTGCTTTGTGGAATTGCTTACTTTTATAATTTCATTTGTGAAGTATTATATGAGAATTTTTATAACTGCAGTATGTATATTTAAAGAAAATAAATAATTTAAGCAAAATAAAAAGAATCTATGATTATCTCTTTCTATAAATAGCATCATTCAAATCCAATATTCTTATTTTTTTATTTTGATTCCTTTTAGTGTCTCAAAACTTTGATGTTCACAGGATTATCTTTCTTTATTTTCAACTGTGTTTCTATAGGAATCTCAGGAAATGTGGTAAAATCTAGGTCACCACACTTCCATGAACTGGAATTCAGTTTTCTTTTTAAGTAAAGTCTTGTTTCCCACGTACTCTATGTCATTTGTCTCTGAATGTAGGAAAAATGTTGGTCTTTGAAAACTCATTTGGAATTGACAATTGCCAGGTAATATTTACACCATTTCTCTTCATGATCCTAATAGGTTTTAAACTATCATATATTGCATTTAGAAATAAAGTGGTATGGGTTTGTCATCTAGCTACAGGATGGTTTATCACAGACCAAGTGAATTGTTGAGACATTTTGGCTCAGGTTCAATAAATTCCTACATTATGCACTAGAATTTTTGCCCAAGGGGCACTTACTTAATTACAAAATAAATTTTTACTCCACATGAAGGCATATTAAGCTACACCAATGAGCAAATTAACCCTTTGTGTTAGTTATCTTTGTGCCACTGGGCAAAATACCTGAAAGAAATCAACTTACAGGATGAAAGATTAATTTTGGTTCATCGTTTCAGAGGTTTCAGTCCAGGGTCACTTGGTCCACTGTCTCAACAGCATCAAGACAGAACTTCCTGAAGTACTCCAGAAGCATGTAGGAACATTGCTGCATTAGGAATCAGACTTTCAACACATGAGCTTCTGGAGGATACTTAGGATCCAATCCGTAACACACTCTTTTTTTTTCCTTTTAGATAATGGTTTAGTACATTATTTAATGCTATTTAGGGGGGCAGAAAATTGTTTGCTTTGTCTTCTGGTAGCATACCAGCACCCTAGAGAGAACAAAATGTCCAAATGGCATCTGAGGCCTATGAACCCACATGTGTCCCTTGGTTCTGCTTTGGATCTGGGCTGTCTCCCTAAAAGCTCATGTGTTCAAAGCATGGTCAACAATGCAAAAAGGCTCAGAAGTAGGGATTTTAGGCAAGGATTGAATCACAAGGACCTGACTTCATTGGTGGGTTAATATATTGGGTAGCTGAATGAAATAAGGGAGGTGGGATATAGTTGGAAGAGGTTGATTATTGGGGATGTGTCCTTGGAGATTACATCCATACTTGGCTGTTCCCAGCCCCACTCTTAATTCTGGCTGTTGTGAGAAGAGCAGCTTTGCTCCAGCACACTCTTCCACCATGCTCTGCCTTTCCTCAGAACCAAAGGAATGGAGACAATGGCCTATGGACAGAGCCCTCTTAAACTATGAGCCAAAAGAAACTTTTCCTCCTCTATATTGTTCTTGTCAGGTATTTTTTGTCACAGCAAAGCCAAACTAACTAAAACACCCTTCTCTCAAACTTTGATCTTTATATACACTTTTTATTTGGTTGTGAGAGGTGGGGAGAGGACATAGTAATTTTGCAAATTGTACAAATCCTTTAAAAGCACCTACAGAGTACTAGGCACTGTACTAGCCACTGGGGACAAATGGGTGAATAAGGAAGACAAAATCCCTTCCCCATATGTAATTTTCATTTCATACAAAGTTAAAATTAAGTGAAGAAAACACTTTAATAGTGTTGTCATAAGAGATAACCATAAAGGGGTAGTGTTTATGTTGACATTAGATGTTATGGTTTAGATATGAAGTGTCCCCCAAAAGCTCATGTGTGAGACAATGCAAGAATGTTCAGAGGTGAAATGATGAGGTTATGAGATATGTAACCTAATTATTGGATTAATCCACAGATATGAATTAACAGTGTTAACAGTAGGCAGGTAGAGTGTAGCTGAAGGTTACAAGGGGTTTGGGGTTTATTTAGTCCCTGGTAAGTGGAGCTTTCTCTCTCTGCTTCCTGACTCTCATGTCCTGAGCTGATTTCATCTGCCACATCCTTCCACCATGATGTTCTGCCCCATCTTTGGCCCAGAGCTGTGGAATCTGCCTGTCATGGACTGAACCTCTGAAACACTGAGCCCAAACAAGCTTTGCCTCCATAAATTGTTATTTGCAAGTCTTAGTCACAATGACGAAAAGCTTACTAAAACATCAACCATGCAGGAAACAACCAGTGCCTCTGAACTGTTTCATTGCAGTAAGAAATTGCACTGGTTGAATGGTGGGTTTTATTGTTACTACCTGTTGTTTATGTCGTGTCTTACGTGGGTCTTGAGAAGGGAAAACCATCAAAGGGAGTTTGGAGAGAGGAGGACCAGTACTCCAGAAGTTGAAGAAAAAAGGGAGAAGAGGGGCCAGCATCTTGACAGGCCTTGCGTAGCTAGTGAGCTCAGAGACCGAAGTGGGAATCCAGAGTTGGACATTGCCATCGGCCTGGAGATTAACCATATAAGCATGGGTCATGGGTGGTGTTGGGTGAAAAAGGTTGGAAGGAGAGAGATGAGTGACCAGGTTGCAGGCAGAAGAAGCAAAGTAGGGAGGAGGAGGGGCAACTCCAGGGGCGCTGAAGGCAGGGCGGGGCAAATAGGAGGGGGGTTGGAGGGAGGGGAAATCTCCAGGAAGAGGGTGTTCATAGGAAGTTGAGGGCAATGATCAGGGCTATGTGATTGGTTTTGGGGGGTGTTGTGGGGCTGCCTCACTGAAGTCGTCTTCATCCTCCATGAAGGAGGAGAGGACCGAGGAGAGTAGATTTCCCATGGTGAAGAAGATGTTAAAATGAAGATGTTAAAGGAGATGTTAAAGTGAAAGTAAATGGTAATGTTTGAATCAGCAACTGGGACGCAGACCCGCGTATGAGCTCTCTGTGAAAGCCCATGTGGTTGCACACTTTGCATCTGCTCAGTGACCAACCTGGACAGGTGGGCAGCAACGACTCTGGGCTGTGGGGCCCCGGGGCAGCTTACGGCGGGGGTGGGGGAGTGTGGCCAGAGAAGACGCAGGCGCAGGGCACCTGGTACCCTCCCCTCTTCCTGCCAGGAGCGCCACACCTCACAGCAACACTCTTGCATACCTCTCCGCACCACAGTGTCCCACAGTTTACCACCCTGGTGCAGCCAGAAGCTGCCTTCTTCCACCAGGGCGGGCACGGACACTACCGGGTAACGCAGATCTGGGAGACATCGGGCTCACTGGGTGGCGGCAGCAGGGAGCCTCTGGGGAGAAGGGGAGGAGCGAGGAGAAGCAGGACAGCCTGTGTGGAGGGGCCACACGCAGGAAAATTTCCCGAAAGTAGGAGGAAACGCTAGTGAAAAGAAAATGAAAGCAAAAAGGACAGGAAAAAACTGCACAAAGACAAACAGACACAGGGAACAATCACAAAAAAGCTGGTGTTACCTTCACCAGCAAGACAAGAAAGATGGGGGACTGCCACAAATTCACTTACTGAGGGGTTGAGCAAGCCCTAGAGCATGTGGGTGCCAAAATATTGCTTATGTCATGTTTTGCATGGGTCTGCTGATGAGCTGGGGTCCTGGGGAACGAAAGTATGGAGTCCTAGGAAGGGCAGTATGGGGTCCTGTGGGACCAAGTATGGGGTGGACGGTCACACAGTCACTTCACCCAGACTCTGGGGGTTGGTAAGACTGGTCTGCTGTAGTGAGACACAGAACCTGTTTATTCCAGGAAGTGTAAAACCTTATGAACTATCCTTGGACCAATCATGGACCCAAGGTTACAGCCAATGGGGTACCGCTCTGTGTCAGGTGTGCAGTCCATCAGCATAGGGTGGGCAATGGGAGAGGGAAGGTGCTGAAGGTATGGAGAGTGCTCCTACAACTACCAATTCCAGGTAGCACTTGTATCCAGATATACCCTTAGTGAATTTTATGATTGTTGAGAGAAACTGCAAGTTCTTAAAGGGCATTGGGTAGAAGAAAGGAATGGTGCTGGGCCCAGTGGCATATGCCTATAATCCTAGCGATTCCAGAGGCTGAGGCAAAAGGATCACAAGTTCAAAGCCAGCCTCAGCAAATCAGTGAGGCCTAAGCAACTTAGTAAGACCCTGACTCTAAATTTAAAATATATGAAAAAAGGATGGGGATGTGGCTCAGTGATTAAGTGGAAAGAAAGAAGGGGAGAGAGAGAGGGAGAGGGAGAGGGAGAGGGAGAGAGAGAGGAGGGAGGGAGAAAGGAAGGAAGAAAAGAGAGGAAAAGAAGAAAGAGAGAGACAGAGAGAGAGAAAGAAAGAAAAAGAAAGAAAGAAAGAAAGAAAGTAAAAGAAAGAAGA
Organism: Geosciurus inauris; assembly: GCA_004024805.1. Lineage (NCBI taxonomy): Eukaryota > Metazoa > Chordata > Mammalia > Rodentia > Sciuridae > Geosciurus > Geosciurus inauris. Next base: position 64,434 of record PVHX01007950.1, read on the forward strand.
AAGAAAGAAAAAGAAAGAAAGAAAGAAAGAAAGAAAGAAAGAAAGAAAGAAAGAAAGAAAGAAAGAAAGAAATTATAATTAAAAGAATTATAATGTATTGTCAAGAATTGGGACAAAATGGGATTACTTAAAGTGCTGAAAAAGTGCCATATCACATCACTCTTCACAGATTGCAATTTTGAAAAAGTCTACTCTCTTGGGCCATGGAGGTGGGTGACTCCATCCAGCTCTCTTCCCAGTTGAAGTTCTGTAGTTCTTTTAGATGAACAGAAATGGTATGTAGGCCAGAGAGAGCAATGAGTAATAACCCTCAACCTTTTTATAGTTTACATTGTACAATGTGAAATGCATGGCTTTTACTATAAAAAAGCCCATTTATTTTCATTTGGTATCTTTCATACAAGCGGATCACTTGAAATTTCCAAATTTAGTATCTGCATAATGATCCACATGACTGATGAAAAACTTAGGTTCAGCTGAATAAGTGACTTATTCAAAATTTCAGATTGAGAGAGGATAAGACTTGTACTCAGATTTTTGAATCTATCTCAGCTTCTCTTCCTACAATATCATAGGTCCTTATGAGATGAGCTATATAACTCATTTGTCTGATACACATGGCAAAACAAACAATAAGGCAATAAAACCAATGGAATTACCTGTATTTGTTGCTTGACTCAGAGAAGAAATTCAAACATTTTGGAGAGATCTACATTTCCTTAGAAACAAAAGAAAAGATGAGTTCCTTTTTTTTTTAAGGGACAATAAAGGATATATTAAATAGTAACTTTATTTGTAAACTGTATGGAAAAACCAATCAAATAACATGCTTTTTTAATGCAGTGTTTTTAAAATTTTTTTATTTGTTCTTTTTTAGTTATACATGACAGTAAAATGTATTTTGACATATCGTACATACATGGAGTATAACTTCCCATTTTTGTAGTTGTGCATGATGTGGAGTTATATAGATCATGTGTTCACATATGAACATAGGAAAGTTATATCTGATTCATTCTACTGTCTTTCCCATTCCCATACCTCCTTTATTCCCCCCACCACCCTGGTCCACTCCCCTGAACCTCTACTCCTCCCTGCCTCCTGCCTATTGTCAGTCAGCATCCACATATCAGAAAGGATATTTGGCCTTTAGATTTTTGGAATTGGCTTATTTTGCGTAGCATGATATTCTCCAACTCTATCCATTTGCCAGCAAATGCCATAATTTATTCTTCTTTATGGCTAATATTCCATTGTGTATATGTACTACATTTTCTTTATCTGTTTATCTGTTGAGGGACACCTAGGTTAGTTCCATAGCTTAGCTATTGTGAATTGAGCTTCTATAAGGATTGAGGTGGCCACGTCACTAGAGTATGCTGATTTTAAGTCCTTTGAGACTTAAAACCAAGGAGTGGGATAGCTGAGTCAAATAGTGGTTCCATTCCAAGTTTTCTGAGGAATCTCCATGCTGTTTCCATAGTGGTTGCATGAATTTGCAGGACCACCAGCAATATATGAGCTGATTTTTCACATTTCTCCACATCTTCACCATTTATTGTTGCTTATATTCTTGAGAATTGACATTCTGACCGGAGTCAGATAAATCTCAGTGTAGTTTTAATTTGCATTTCTCTAATTGCTAGAGATGTTGGTCATTTTTTCATAAATTTGTTGACTGATGCTATTTCTTCTGTGAAGTGTCTGTTCAGCTCCTTTGCCCATTTACTAATTGGGTTATTCATTTTTTTGGTGTTAAGTTTTTTGAGCTCTTTATATATCCTGAAGATGAATGCTCTGTCTGAGATGCAGGTGGCAAAGAATTTCTCCTATTCCATAGGCTCTCTCTTCACACTCCTCATTGTTTTCTTTGCTGTGAAGAAGCTTCTTAGCTCGATACCATCCCTTTTATTGATTCTTAATTTTACTTCTTGTGCTTTAAGAGTCTTGCTGAGGAATTCAATGCCTAAGATGACAAGATGGAGATTTGGGCCTACTTTTACTTCTAGTAGGCACAGAGTCTCTGGTATAATGCCTAGATCCTTGATCCACTTTGAGTTGAGTTTTATTATATAGTGTTTTTTGAGGAATCTAAGACAGTATGGTCCACCCATAACTTTAATGCAAGGATGGTGCTTTAGCAGCCTGAAAAATAATAGCCTTAAATATAAGATTTATTATGTGAGCAGCTTAAAGGAGCTGATCTGTCATAACTATGGATGGATTTTCTAGTATCTGATTATAGCACAGTGTGGTTACAATGAGAATGCTCTGTGCTTTAGACATCAGAGGTAAAGGAGCTGGTAAAGTTCTGAAATTACATGTGCTAGGTTGTGTTTTCACTACTTACAAGTCTGCCTAAGCCACATGAGAGGGTATTAGCACCTGGTGAATTTGTGACCCAGCTGAAATGTAGCATCACAAGGTAGAGCTGCAGCAGGATATAGTGGCTCCTGACAATCTATTTCTCCTTTTATATGATAAATCTGGAGTCTAACATAAAAACTGACAGTAAAATTTGCTAGTTTCTCTCACAGAAAGAGGAGGACATTTTAACTATTCTACATCCTTTGCAGAGATACTACAGATAACATTCTCCTTTAAAAGGTACATTAATTTTGACAATATTAACATTTCCATTTCAAATCAAGCGCCTATATAAGGCAATCTTACTCCTATGCTGAAATGTTTTCTAAACACAAAGTGTGATTACATTGATTTGACATTTTTCTCAGCAATATGTTTAACATATATACAAGTGAAAGGATTTTTTAAGTCAATTCACATAAGTTATATTACTAATAACATCTTCCCACCATTTAGAATGTCTGCAGAGTCTCAATTCCAATACAATTTGTCAACTGAAATAATAAATAAAGCTTACCCCACTGTAACAATCCTATGCTAACTAAACATTTTGACTCTTCTTTGTTTATGCTGTATTAAATTTACTGTCTTACACTTAGGCATTTTTCCCCCTAATGGTCCAACTTAAGCTGCAGAACCAATTTGGATCATTTTACTGTCTCTCTACCCTCAAGCTTCCAGCTTCTTCCTGAATTAAAATTACATTCTTTAAAATTCTCAGAAATATATGTCACTCAGATCTCTCCCCTGCACAAAGGTGAGCCAGGCTCTGCCTAGTCCTTGGTTTACACAGAAGCATGAGTCTGAAACTCAAGGGTGCCATCTATGGGGATTTACCTGAATGGTACTTTGTACTTTATTGATTCCCAGGTAGGACATTACCAGTGTTAGCTAATTGTCTATAATACAAATGTTTGGGATTCAAGTTAGATATAGACAGATATAAACTTGATATGTGAATACTAAATAATTTATAAGTAAGTTTTAAGATATCTTTCAAAAAAATGACAGTGAGAAGAGGCAAGAATTCTGCTTCTGGTTATGAAGAAAAAAAGTGTTATCAGATTTACCCTCCCACATAAGCAACTAAAACACTGATCAAAATATATTATAAAACCATTTTCTGGAATTGGAAAACTAAAATTAAAGTATGATGATACTTGAGAAATGAGATATATGCCCAGCAAATCCTACATTTGCTTCAGTATTCTGACTACAGGCACTTTTCTCATCATGTTACAGGAAAGCTGGACACATGCAAACAAAGAAAAGAAGGATGAGAAGAAGGGAAGAATCCTGGGCATTTGAGTCAGATGAAATCTTTTGTGTTGGAATATTTGAGAGGAAGAGGTACACAGAGAGAGTCCTGGAGTCTGCACAGAGGTCACACTTGAATTCTTGGACACTACTCTGTGTCTGCATGGGGAAAGAGTACATGCCACCTAGGAGGAAGTTTGTAGTGGACTGAAAATTGCACAGAGATAGAGGTCATACAATGATCAAAGATGTATGGATTCCAGTCCAGCCAGAGTAGAAAGATGTTACTGAGAAAGTTAGGCATTTAGTGTGGATCCAGAAAAGATGAGGCTTTGGGATTCAGGAGCATGCCCTAGAGAAAGAATGAATCTCAGCCCGGCACAGTGGCACATGCCTGTAATCCCAGCACTTTGGGAGGCTGAGACAGGAGAATTGAGAGTTCAAAGCCAGCCTCAGCAACTTGCGAGGCACTAAGCAACTCAGTGAGACCCTGTCTCTACATAAAATACAAAATAGGGTTGGGGATGTGGCTCAGTAGTTGAGTGCCCCTAAGTTCAATCCCCAGTACCAACAACAACAGCAAAAAGAATTAATCTCCAGAGAAAAGATCAAAGCAAATATGGGTCTCCTTTAATAAAGCATAAACCAAGTCAGATAAGATCAAGAGGATGTTCCAGTAATTTAATCACTGACAAAACAAAACTTAACACTTTTTCAAGGTAGACAACTATCCCAAACACTGTACAAGAAAACATTCATGGTGTTCAGCATGAAGAATAAAAATTAGTATGTAAATGGAAACAAGGAAAATGAGACTGACAATTAAGAGAACAAAACAGTCTATAGAAATAGACCCTAAAATGACCACAGTATTATAATTGCAGACAGAACATTAAAACTCTTAAACATGTTCAAAGACTAAGTATAAATGTGAACATAATGAGATGACAAAGTAAATATGACTGGAGTAATACTAACTATAAATAAAAATTAAATGAAAATTCTAGAATAGGATAGTACAATATCCAAAAATTAAAAAGGCACTAAATGGGATTAAGAATAGATGTGGGAATTCTAGTTGCAGGCTGGTAGCACAGGGAGCTCTGTGGACTCAATCCTCAAAGAAACGAAGTGTTTTAGTCATACTTTTTGCTTCTGTGACCAAAAGACCTGACAAGAACAATTTTAAGGAGGAAAATTTGTTTGGGCTCACCGTTTCAGATGTCTCAGTCTATAGACAGGAAACTCCATTCCTTGGGGTCTGAAGTGAGGCAGAACATTATGGCAGAAGGGTGCCATAGAGGAAAGCAAGTGGGAACATAGCATCAGGAGCAGAGAGGAAGTGGGGGGCTCTCCTTACCACAGCAAAATATAAGCCCCAAAGGCAAGCCAAGCCCTCAATGACCTACCTCCCCCAGCCACACCCTACCCACCTAAAGGTACCACCCACTTATTCCTCATTAGGGGATTAATGCACTGATTAAGTTAAAATTCTCATAACCTGATCATTTAACCTCTAAACTTTCTTGTATTGTCTCACACATGAGCTTTTGAGGAGACACCTCATATGTAAACCATAACACAAAGATAACAGGTAAAAATTACTAGGGAAACCAGAGCATTGAAAGTCTTGGGAAAATGTTCTAATGGCATGCAGCAAATAAAAATCATTCAAGAAAATCTACTAAAACTCCCTAGAGCAGTGAGGTATGTGGTGTTCGAACCACACCCACCACCCTTCCCTCACTCCTTATAGCTAAGTATGGTGGAGACTCTCTCCAGGTGGGTGAGTTTCTTGGTCCTTGAGGTCCCAGTTTAAGACTGCAGTATCTTCCCAGGCGGGGAATGCTGCCAGAATTTTCCTTCACTTTGAAATATATGTCACAGAGGCTGAATTCTGGACGACAGTTGATGAGAGGTCGGAGACCTTTTCTCGCACCAAGACCCCACTTGCAGGCAGAGGTTCAACCTTAGGTACAACATGTCATCTCAAGATGACTATGTACATCTCTGGTGACTATATTCATGTCCAAAGAGATTATGTGCATCTCACGCAATGGTGTGCATGCCTCTCAAGTGATGGTGTGCATCCCAGGAGACAATGTATAACCCAGGTGTTGATATGCAACCTAAAATGACAGTGCACTTGTGTCCAAGCCTGTGCTTTCTAAACAGCAACATCAGAAGCTTCCTGCTGCAAAGTAATTTTTTTTTTGTACCAGGGATCGAACTCAGGAATACTTGACCACTGAGCCACATCCCTAGCCCTATTTTTGTATTTTGTTTAGAGACAGGGTCTCATTGAATTTCTTAGTGCCTCACCATTGCTGAGGCTGGCTTTGAACTTGCAATTTTCCTGTCTCAGCCTCTCAAAGTGCTGGGGTTTCAGGAGTGTGCTACCACACCTGGCTCCTGCTGTAAGGTAATTGACTTCACTAAAATAGCCCAGCCAATAAATACAAAAAAAGTTCTAATAGTTTTTAGTGGATTCTTTATGAACTTGTATATAAACAGTTATGTCTTCTACAAACAGAACATTACTTGTCCACCTTAACAGGTGCGAAGTAAAAAAAAGCATGCAATTATCTTGGAATCAGCAAAAAATACATTTTACAAAAAACAACATTCATTCATGGTAAAAACTCATAGCAACATGGAGATGAAGGGGAGTTTATAACCTAATAAAGAGCATCTATGAACATCATAGTCATTGGTGACATTGGAATTTCTCCCTAAAATAAGGAATAAAGCAAGGATGTTGCCTCTCATAATTCTTATCCAGTTTTGAACTGGAGGTCCTAGTGCCATGTAATGCAAAAAAACAAGTAAATGGAAAGAGAAAAATTCAAACTCTTTATTCAAAGGCAACCTGATGATTTATGTGAAACCCTAAGTGATCTCAAATTTTACTACTGAAAAACACATTTGTCAAGACCATAGAAGGTTAACATATAAATATTTTTTCTATACATATTAGAAAATGATTACAAAAATTGTTTTAATTAATTTTTTTAAATTTTTTAAAAAATATTTATTTTTTAGTTGTAGGCAGACAGAATATCTTTATTTTATTTTTATGTGGTGCTGAGGATCGAACCCAGTGCCTCACCCGTGCTAGGCGAGCACGCTACCACTGCGCCATAACCCCAGCCCCTTAATTAATTTTTAAAAGAGTGTCATAAAGATTTTCCAGGAGCACATAGAGTCCACAAATGTACCAGGTTTCTGCAGGTGCAGCAAGATACTTCTGTCACTTAACATGCTGAAGTCAGAGAAGTAGGTGGGATGGTTCACTGCAGGCATCCAGCAAGAAAACCTTGCTCCTGGAGTAGTCTCTGTGGGCCATTGCCAGGGGGTGGGGGGGAGCTTTTTTGAGCCCCAGCTCCAGGAAGATTTTTCCCATTCTTGCATCATTACAACATGCAACCTGCTGAGAGGTAAAAAAGACTGGAGACAATAAAGTCTGCTCCAAAAGCTCAGTCTAAAGATGGTTGCTGAAACAACAAACAGATACATTTTTGGTGAAAGAATCTTGAAGTGTCAGTTTATGTCATTGGAAAAAGTGCATAAAGAACTTTTAAAAGCTCGCATGGATCCATTTTCAAAAATGTTATATACCATTGATGGAATGATATAAGAAGAAGTGATACTTTCACAAAAGCTCAGAATGAAGAGGGAATTTTAAAGCAAAAAAAAAAAAAAATTGGAAGAAAATAGCTAAACCAGAAATAGATTATGATTTCCCTTCAGTGGTCTTACCAAAAAGTGGGGGGAAAAGTCTTAAGCAGAGGTCTTTAGAACACTATGAATAACCATGCTTTCCCCCAAAAGATAAACACAGTTTAAGCATTCTAAGCACCCTACGATAGCCAGGGTAACACAGCAGTTTTTATGCCAATGTTTTGGGAGATGTGAAAATCATGAATGGCTGAAGTGAACAGTGATGTTGAAATAGCTTTTAAAAAGCTCATAATTTGTAATTCCAGCACTTTGGGAGGCTGAGACAGGAGAATCGTGAGTTCACAGCCAGCCTTAGCAAAGGCAAGGTGCTAAGCAACTCAGTGAAACCCTACATAAAACACAAAATAGGGCTGGGGATGTGGCTCAGTGGTCAAGTTCCCCTGAGTTCAACCCCCACTACCAAAAAAAAAAAAAAGCTCATAATTGATGTAAAAGAAGAAAGGAGATCCTACTACCTACATCAGGGGAGCCAAGCTGAAGAAGAAGCCACCTATATGTATTGCCATGAATTCTGAATATATTCTGCACAGTATTTCTTCTGAAATGTGACGATTTTGTCATTAGGACTTATTATGTTTTCCAGGTGCAATGAAATGTAAGCATTTTTTCCATTCCACATATTTTAAACTCTAGGCTCAATATTTCTGAAAAATACATTTGTTTCATATTTTTCTAAATCTAAAAATATTATTTTCCCTAAAAGAAGGTGCCTTTTAATTTGTTTTTAAAACAAATATTAGGAAGATTATAGGATTGAACATTAGAGATGGCCACTAAATATTAAAGTAAAAGAACGTGTTCAAAATATACAACTCGTAAAAACAGAAGGGAGATCAGTGGAGCAGGGGAAGGAGACAGTGAGAGAGGGAAGAGAGGCAGGAAAAGGGAGAAACTGTGGAAAGAAATTGACCAAACTATATTATGTACATATATGAACATACCACAGTGAGTTTGATCTTTATGGATATCTACAGAGCACCAGTTAAAAATCTATAAGTTAATAGAAGGAGGACCAGTAAAGTAGAGGAAGGGAAACCAGAAGAGGGAGGCAGGGAGGCAGAGAAGAAAACAGGAAGTACTGCGAGCTGAAATGGAGCAAATTATATTCTATGCACGTATGAATGTCAAAGTGAACTCTAATATCATGTAGAACTATAATGACTTAATAAAAACATAAAAATAAAATAAAAATACAAGTAACTATATGTCCAGGTGCAAAATGGTTTTAATTTCATCTAACATTATGTGGCACAAGACTGGTTATTCAAACTACTAGATATTTTAATAACTGATATTTAAAACAAGATTTCTTTACATTATACCACTTCTCATATTAAGTAATGGTGTTATAAAATGGCAGCATCTACAAAATAAACTATTACCCTGGAAAGAACTATATTCTAACTCTCAAATGAATTCAATGTGGCGGGAAAAAACACCTTTAAAAGGAAAAATTCGAATGTATGAAATGCTTCTAATGATATGCAATTTAGTGGTCTTCTTGAGAGTTTATCTACAGTGAGCTTTTTCAGAATGGAAATGCAAAATGTAGGAAAGTAAAATATCCTAAAGTAAACTCCCAAACTGGAAATGTGATGTACAGAACTGTTACACCATAAGTAATATGAAATACTGGTGTCAAATTGCTTGGACACTTGTTTTTAAAACACTTGTTAAAGAAATACATTAAAATTACATTAAAATGTTTTGGTGCCATTCAAAACTGTTATGAAAAAACTCTGGTTTTGAACAATGATAGACTATAACACCAGAGAAATCTGCTTTGAATTTTGAAAGCCTTTTCTCCCTAAAGCAACTGCGTTTTGAATACACAGCTTCAAAAAATGCAGTCTAAGATGATTCAGAAATACTGAAAAATAAAGCAATCATCTTCCTTTGTTTTGTTATGTTTTCCTAATAAGGTTAAATTCCCCTTCAACACTCACTATTCATCAAAACAATTTTTGGTTTTTTTGGTAATATGGACAAATTACTTCATTCCACATCTGTCATTTCTATTCCATTACTTTCTTTAACACACACCACTGAACCCAAAGCTTTCTCTGAAGGAGATCCCATGTCAGTCCCTTCAATCCTTGTAAAATGCTCTTGGTTTGTGTCTTCTAATCTTATTTTGCTGGTATTTTAAAATAACTGAGTCACTGGTTCTAACCAGTCCCCGGCTGGCATTCAATGATCACCCACGTTTGAACCCATGCACATAGCCATCAGGGCAGCAGATTTACTGGGTAGAAATCCCAGTGGGATGGCTGAAGAATTTTCAAGGGAATTTGCAGGTGCCTTTTAAAGTAGTGGAAACATTTTCTCAACTTGATTGCACTCCCTTGGTTACCATGGAGGGAAGGAAATTTTTACTTTCTTGTGTTAGAATAGCCCTGGCAGGCTATACTAACAACAGAAGTTGTTACTTCCTCAAACATAAGCCACTTTTGATATGCACAGGACCTTCAGAGGAGTGCAGTGGAAAGCTACTGTCTATATCATCTGGATAGGCAGGCTCATTCCACAGAACAGCCCAGGATGTGACCTGAAGGCTCCTGCAAAACAGGACAAATGGTTGTGCCAGGAGCTGCTGCAAAACAGTCCTAGGCAGTAACCAGTTCACAGAAGGTGGGTCCAGAATGATGCCTGATGCCTGGGAAAAGTGGCACAAAGCCACCACCACAAAGCAGCAGGTGTTCTAGAGCTGAGAGAAGATGGCACGGCTGAAATGTGACCATCAGTGATTTTTGAAATAGAAATAAATTGTTGGCCTGAGTAAAGAAGGGAAGTGGCAAATGATTTTAGCTTGCCTACTCTTACTGAAACACAAACTTGCTTTCTAGCTCATGGTGGCAAGACTTGTGCTACTGCCTGTTCCACTCAGTCTCCTCTTTCCTTTGCAGGTTTCATAGCTGCCACTGTTAGTTATAGGTTTTAGTACCAAACTGCCATCCCTGTTGTGACCACCGATCCTGCTTGACATCTCTATGTCCTATGTGGGGTCTAATCAAGCAGTGTGCATTTAACCAATAAGACTACATAAGAATTCAACAACAGATGGTTAATTTGGAAAGCTAAATTTAACTAAGGAATCAGAAAGCTTTTAAAATATTAATACAGATTCACTTATGTGTTGATGGTTTATTTTTACCAATAATATTTGTTTTGAATGGGTTAGCAAGGACCAATAACTATCATTCTGTAATATTATATCAATGTGAATTACATCCCAAGACTTAAACAATGTCCAACAAATAAACTTTTTCTACACATTCTTGGAATACCACTGGGACTTAGAAATCTTGAAATAAAAGAGTACAATTTTGTCTTCTCAACTAGAAAATACAGCATCAAAAATATAATGCTTAGATATAGATTTACCCAGATGCATGATCTTACAACTGAAAGCTACAAAATATTGCTGAAATTAATAAGATTGACGGCTAGAAAATAATATTGCTTACATGTCTAATGTACTGAAATTGATCTATAGACTCAATGAATTGCAGGAAATAATTTTAAGCCAATTCTAAAATCTATATGGAAATGAAAAAGATCTGGAATAGCAGGAGCTATTTTGAAAGAGATAAGAACACAAATTTCAGGACTTATGCTCCCAATTTAAAGTCTTGTAACAAAGCTACAATAATCAAGGCCGAGTAAGCATGGCAAGATGACAATAGATGAATGAGTCAGAATAGATGGCCCAGAAATAGACCCATACATATGTGGTGAATTGATTTGTAGGAACAATGTCAAATCCACTAAATGGGAAAATCGTCGACAAATATTGGAGCAAGCAGATGAATATATGAAAAAACTATCTCAAGTCCTGTGTAACTATAGGCCAAATGTTACAGGAAAAAAAAAACTGAAAAACTTCTGAGAGAAAACAGCAGGAATAGCTGAATGGATTTTAGGTAAGGAAAGATTCCTTAGGGACACAAAAAATATGAACCATTATTTCAGTAAGCTTTTTCACCACTATGATCAAAACACCTGACAAGAACAATTTTAGAGGAGGAAGTATTTATCAGGGCCTCACGGTTTCAGATGTCTCAGTCTATAGATGGTCAACTCCTTTGCTCTGGGCTGGAGTTGAGGCAGAACATAATGGCAGAAGAGTGTGGTGAAGGAAACAGCTCAGGACGTAACAGGAAGAAGAGAGAGACTCTCATTCTGTAAAGACAAAATATAAACCCCCAAAATGTGCCCCTAGTGAACTAGCTTCTCCTGTTACACCCCACCTGCTTACTGATTAGGTTAAGGCTCTAATAACCCAATCCCTTTACCTCTAAATGTTCTTGCATTGTCTTATATATGAGTTTCTGGAAGACAACTCGTGCCTAAACTATAACAGTCATAAAAAAAAATAAACCGAACATCCAAATTTAAATTTCTATTCTTCAAGAACTACTAAGAAAGATAATGAACAGCCACATCATATTCTGGCAGGAAATTATCATCCACACATCATCTGTCTATCTTGTATGTATCTAGCATCTATTTCCAGAATTTATTTTTAAAAAGCTTACAACTCATTAATAGAGTCTAATATAGAATATGGAGTCTATACCCAAAATAGATTTTAAAGTACTTTGTAGTAATTTCTACAATAATCCGACAGTTTTATGAAAGAAGAAGTACTAGACAGGCAAGGAGTGAGCTGAAAATATAGAAGGCTACTATAGCTTTTTGGTATCTAAAGTCATAGACATTTTTCATCAATTATTCTGAAAATGTGAATAATGTCCCCAAGGGTATTAATAGAAAAAATATTTAGAAAATGAATCACAACCCATTCAAGTAAATTTCCAAATTAACCAGGAATGAAAAAGTAGAAAGTCTACTAAGAGGAAAGCAGAGGCACCTGGGTCCCAAGACGGCAATATTGCTACCGTGTCCTGGAACAAGGCACATCTTCCCTAGGCCTCATTTTCCTTTTGTAAAACATAAAAACTGGACAACAGAACCCCTAATTCCAAATCTAAATGCCTATGATTTATTCAGACATTCACTTATCTTATTTACTCATCAGACATTTATTGGTATCTACTGTCAGTATTTGCCAGATTATTGCTACACAGATAATAAAAAATCTCTACACTTAATTGAATCAGTTCAGTTGAAGAGGCACATATAAACAATTAAAGATATTTATAAACTGCTAAAGGGATTCAGATCCAACCATTGGCCAAGTGGGAGCTTGAAGTGCTTGGCACATAGAACAGTAGCGTCTCTTGCAGAAGCACTGTAGTGTGGGCCACTCCAAGGGATGTGGAGAGTAAAGGGAGGGTGAAGATGGCCCAGAAGTTGTGCTCCATGCCAAGAAGCTTGAACTTCATTCTTGAAGTCTTTCAGAATTCTCAACATTGCATTTCTTCTTCTTTCAAACAAACATGTTTGAGGAAAAAAAATTATCTAGAAGTAGACTGGATTGATTACAGATTTTTTGGTAGTTTTTTGATGAATATGTTCTTGAAATACTTTTTAAAAATTTACCATGTGTTAGTTAGCTTTGCATTGCTTTGGCCAAAGGACCCAACAAGAACAACTTAGAGAAGTTTATTTTGACTCCCAGTTTCTGAGGTTCAGTCCATGGTTGGCTGACTCCATAACTATGTAGGTTCCAAGGTGAGAAAAAAACATCATGACAGAAAGTTGTGACAGAGGAAAGCTGCCCAGTTCATGACAGCCAGGAAGCAGACTGTGCTTGAGTACAAGACAGGGATAATATAATCCCCAAAGGCTTGCCCTGGTGACCTGCTTCCTCAAACCATGCTCTACCTGCCTATCGTTACCACCCATTAAGCCATTCAAATGGATTAACCCACTGATTATGTCACAGCTTAATAACCTAATCATTTCACCTCAACATTCCTGCATTGTCTCATGCATGAGATTTTAGGGGATGCTTCATATTCAAACTATAAGCAACTATAATGAATTTAACTCATTTTGAGATACTGGTGGCCTTCCCTGTTTGTGTGTTCTGCATTTGTGGATTCAATCAACTGTGGATTGAAAATATTTGGGAAAAAATGCATCTGTACTGAACATGTACAGGATTTTTAATTGTCTTTATTCCCTAAACAATACAGTATAACAACAATTTATATAACACTTATCTTAGGTGTATTAGTATTCTAGAGACTATTAAATTACACGGGAGGATATGCATAGATTATAGGCAAATATGGCATAATTTTTTACAAGGGACTTGAGCATTCTTGGATTTTGGTATCCATGGTGGTCTTAGAACAAATTGCCTGTAGATATTGAATGATGATTGTATTTTATTTCAATCTTGGAAATATTTTTTCTGTCCTTTTGTATCTACAGAGTGTCACTCATACCACACTGAAACACTATCAGAAATATAGAATTTTTCCAGGCAGTTTTACTAAAAGACATTGAGCAGAGTTAGTTTATCTAACCAAAGAAAAAATAAACATCATCTCCCTGCTGAAAATGGCGTCATTCCCATTTCCTTTTTCTTTTGTAATGCGGTGGAATGTGAAGTTCAAGTGAGATAGAAATAGATTTATAATAATGATGTTTTGAAAAGGCATAAACATATAATCTGATTTGCAATGATTTTCTCACAACAAAACCAGTTCTTCTATGCTCATGTACGTTGGCAGCATCACAGTACATTAAACTAGCAGAAAATTCAGCCATGTGACATTGGGGACACCAACATAATAAATATGAGCTGGCTCAGTATTTGAGCACTCCAATTGAATTTTCTTCTATTTTATTATTGCTGAACCACTTGAGCTATATTCCACAATATATAGTATATTTACTTATAGTCTATTTATAGGCTATTGTATTTTAACATAATGCTGCAGATAAACACTTATTTAGGCTTGTATTTTGAGATATGCGAATATATTTTCAATGTTCATATCATACAATTTTACAAAGTCTTTGCTATAGGCAAATACAGTAGTAAAGATGGTATCAAGTGGGATTTGGTCAGAAAACCGAATACCATGATAGGTACTTTAAGCACGAATGGTTCATTACAGGGAATTAAAGTCTTACATTATTGCATATTGCAAGGTCAGAAAAGCTGAAAAGGCTATCAAAAAAACCCAGAAAGCAGAAGAACCTCAATAAGCTCCCACCAATCATCCATGCTGCCAGAGCACTGAAAGAGGACACCTGAAGGCCACTGGCAAGACTCCATATCTGCCATCTGCAGATGCCCAGCTGCTCCCGGAGAAGGATGGCTTCTCCATGTCTTCCTCTTCCAAATATCACACAAATGCCTCTCATTGGCAGAATTTAAATCACATCCCTACTGGCCAGTAAATCTGTTTATCATAGCTTCCAATCTGTCAAGCCGTGTGATACAAGACAGAGTTTGAAAGAACAGGTTCACATTATGTACTAAGAGACAGTATCTAGCTCGGTTCTCCAGATGTGTATGTATAAATTTTCAAGCAACAACAATACATTTTTTACTAATCTATCAGAACTTGCCCTCAGTCTAATGAAGATGTGCTCAATCTCTTTCTCAAAAGGCAAGACACAAAAGCCTCATTCAATTTCTACCTCTGGATATTAGTTTTTCTGTCTCAGTCACAATTCTTACCTGATGACTTATAATTTGTAATTTTCAGACTGAGATAGAAACTTAATGACTAACAATACTCCTTCTGTAAGCTGGTAGAAGAGGAAGGCAAGAAAGAATAGCTTCTGCATGTATGTGTGTGTGTATATGTATATATCTTTTATTCGTCTATCATACATAAAATGTATGAAGGAGGAATATAAGCATAGCTAGCAAAATTCTTCTGTAACTGACCAGAAAGCTGGTCTTAGTTCAGAATCTGCCTCTTCCACCCACATCACATTGTGTTTGTCCTTGGTACCTCAGGTGGATGTTGTCCTTTGCCTGGCAGAGAAAGCCAAAGCTTCATTTCCTAGTAGTCCAAGTTAATTGCTACCTTGCCTCCTTTGAGAAACTCTGAATTTCACTAACAGTATTAGAAGAACTAAGAGGCACACCTGGACAGTCCCCATGCATTCTTGGCGCACTTCTCCTTCTCTGATGATAACATCAGCCCTGTTTTATTTTCTCTTAATTATCAGGATCAGTAGCCCCTGTTAGTGCAGTGTCCCTCTTCTTGGCTTGTTATTTCAGGGGTGTTGGAAGCTCAATGAGTCCAAGTTGCAATCTGAACTCCAAGTTCAATGGGATGTACCCCCTGGTTAAAAACAAAAACAAAACAACAACAAAAAATACTTTTCTTGTATGTAAACCAAGATCTCAGAATCCACAGAGCCCAAAGGTATGAGAACAGAAAGCATAAATCTTGAGAGTAGCTCAGTAAGTGAAAAGATTGAGCAGAGTCATGTCTACTTCGTGATTTCCTGCTATTGGAGAAAGAGTGCCATTTCATGTTCACAGGCGTAAACATTTGGTTTAGATTGTACAAGGTATTATCTCCCAGCTAGCATAAAACTTAGTCTTCATTAGGTTATTCCATCTTCCTATCAGGGTAGCTTTCATCATTATAAAATTAATTTCTTGGTATGGAGTAATGGATTCCTTATTGTCATGATAGTGAATAAAGTATCATTACATCTGTAGATGACAGTTCCAGCAGGAGCACGGGAAGCAGGGAAGGTTAATACATAGCAAGAGGAAATGTTGGTTAAAATGAAGACATATAACTACTCCCTGCATCATAAAAGAGCATCAATGCCATCAGCCTGATGTTGGAGGGCTGGTTAGCTGCTCTGGAAAAGGGGTTCAGAGTTGGCCTCTGCTGCTGACAAACCAGACAGTCAGTGGTGATCACAGCCAGATCATAATTGGTTAGAGGAGGCCCATGTTTTTGATCCTGGTAATAACCTCAGTCCTATTACCATGACAGGGCTATTTAGTTCATGGATCTATACAATAAGCACTGAGGAGGCTGGGAGATGATGCTGATTGACATTCACATTTCATTAGCATTGTCACGATGGAAAATAAATATTTTCATCTTTCCTTTTGGTACCAGGGATTGAATCTAGGAGTACTTAACCACTGAGCCACATCCTAGCCCTTTTTTGTATTTTATTTAGAAACAGGGTCTCACTGAGCTGCTTAGGGCCTCACTAAGTTGCTGAAGCTGGCTTCGAACTTGAGATCTTCCTGCCTCAGCTTCCTGAGCGGTTGGGATTACATGCATGCACCACCACACCCAGTGGAAAATGTTTTCATAGTCCCTATACATTCTGATAGCTTCATTCATATACCTTCTTGTTACTTATCCTCTAGAATAATTCCTTCCACCAAACTATTAGGTGCTACTCACGAATTAGTACAGAACTTTATCTCTCCTCTCATGCATAATGAAAAACAAGATAGTTGGAGTTCTTTCCACAGGAAGTGTTTCTCTTCTCCTGAGGAAGCTGTGAAGTGGCAGCTTAGGAAGGGCAACTAAAGGAAACCAAGAGCAATGGCTTGTCTCCCTAGTCAACTGGTCATAGGAAACTCTCCATGAGGGCTGAGTGTGAGTTGAGGGAGAAGTGGCCATACATTAGGAATAGATTCAAGGTGAATGCGAGTCATCAAAACACCAAAATGCTCATATCCTACATGCATGCAACTTCTCCTTTATAAAAACTGCTTCCATATGGGTTCATCATATGACTTCATGTATCAGAAAAAGCATTTTATGGACATGTGATGAGGTAAAGGTAGTGTCCCAGTCAGTCCCTAAGATGACCTCATAGCAAACCAGGAGAAAGCTTTGTGCAGGAGAGAGTTCTGCCCTAAAATCTCAGCAGTCTTTACAATGAATCACTAATGGGAGATTGCTTGTGACTCTCTACAGCATTCCTGTCTGCACCATAGCCAACTCAGGCTCTATTTGGATCTATGCATTATAAGATGCAGTCAGCAGAGTGGTTTGGACAAGTTGGAACTTTAAAGAATGCTTAGTAAGTGGATCAGAGCAGCAGATTCAAATATAGTATAGGTTGCCTCCAAAATCCAAAGAGGCCTCCAAAATTAAAAGCATTTCATGTTATCCTTAGGGAGCAAAAAGATTAAGAAAATTGTCTCTTTGACTGTTATATCTCAACCAATCCAAGACCACTATGCCAAAAGAAAAATTCATTGAAATGGAAAGACACTGAGTTTTAATGGGATGATTTCCCAGTATCTCATCAAGGGATCTATAGTATTTCCTACATTTTGCTCATCAGCATGTTCCTATCACTATAGTGGATAATCTAAATGTTTTGTGGGTCAGTGACATAATCAATATCTTGTAGATTCAATTTTGACACTCGTTAGAAAACAAACACAGATCAGAGACAGGTCAGTTAAACTGTACTGCTATTCCTATAAGGTAAAAAACAAATTGCCTCTAATTTTCTTTATTTATTAGTATAGATAAAAAGACATTTCTGTATCAGTGGTTGAATACAAGGTCCAGAAGTTACTGCAGTTGAAGTGAAAATCTGCTTAGGTTTAAAATGACCCACTCATTTTCTAATATCCATCTGTCTTTTTCATAGGTCAATTACATGTCTTATTTTGTAATGTAATAGGACTCAACTCTCTGGCCTTTCTCAATGCTTTTATGATGATATTAGTCTCTGCAATTCCCCCAGAGAGGTGTTATTGATTTTTGTCTATTTTTTGGTAGTGGGTGTAAGAATTACACACCCTGCCTCCATAAGAGAGTTCTTCCACTTGTAAACTGTGTCTAAATCATTTATGCAATCAGGAACAGAAAACGTAACCACTGTGGTTTTGCAGGTCTATTGGGATCACTCAGAAACAGACTTGAGTCAAAACCTAATTGGCTTTCCATAAGTCTCTTCACTAGTGGGACAGAGGTGGATTCCAGTTTCCCATTTCAGCTCAAGGCAATTGTCTACTAAATCTCTGAAAGTCCTAATAACCCCATTAATCCAGTTCACATCACAGTCTCAATGATCACCACTGAAACTAAACTGTTTTTTGCACTAAATCCCCCCAGTTTTCCCCAGTATTTAGTTGCTGCTGATGGCTTTTGGTACTCTGTGATATCCTATTCCTCTTCTAAGTATAGGAGCCCATTTCCTTGATGGTATCTATCAGCATCATTCCTGATGTGTAACGAGAAATAACCATGAATCCTTTAAGGATGTTTTGTTCCCCTCATCAGTTCATTTCCCCAGATTCTTTGGAAAGAAGTAACCTTGAGATTCTTTTTTAAGAAAAATTTTTTAGTTGTTGATGAACCTTTATTTTATCAATTTATTTATATGCAGTGCTGAGAATCAAACCCAGTGCCTCACACATGCTAGACAAGTGCTTTACCACTGAGCCACAACCTCAGCCCAACCTCTAGAGTCTTGTGAGATACATGGTAACTAATGAATTGATTGTACCTGGTAAATTTATTCCAACAATCTTGTTTTCATAAGCCATTGGATTTCTTTGTTGTATCTAGGAAGTTCTTATTTCTTAACTTTATTCAGTGTAGAAAAACTGTGAGACCTAGTGTCCATCAACCAACTGTTAGAACTATTCCTGATTATTTGAACTACTACATTAAACCCAGAATCTCTGATGTGTCCAAAGGCATCAATCATTCTGATACATTTCAAAGCTAGATTCCTTATTCCTTGTTTTTTTTATTACTTAGAATCCATTTCTCACACATATCCCCCAATCCCTTCTTAATATAAAGTACCTCAAATCTTATAGTTCTTTGATATGTTGCTCTCTACTGTTGGCTCTGAATTTTTGCATACATCCCTCCCATTCAGTGCTAAATCTCGGCTACAGTCAGTCATGGAGGGTCATCAAGCAAGAGAGCAGTGATTGAAGAAGTAGCTCATCAGTGGCTGCTGCTTCCGAAAAGAGAAGTTTAGTGATACTTAGAGATCAAAATAGTCATAGGGATCCATCCCAGAATTACCATTCCAGTTCTCAAGATCCCAATCTTGCTTAGTCCTTAATTTTTGCATAGTAGACCTGGTAAAACTGCAAAATTAATCAGTGTTTAATTTCTATCACCTAGAGTATTAAATCTTGAATCTGACTTTTGGATACTGTTATGGTGTAGATATGAGTTGTCCCCCAAAAGCTCATGTGTAAGACAGTACAAGAAAGTTTAGAGGTGAAATGACAGGGTTATGAGAGCCTTAACCTAATCAATTTATCCCCTGATAGGGATTAACTGGATGGTAACTGTAGGCAGGTAGGGTTAGAAGAGGTAGGTCATTGTGGGCATATCTTAAGGGTTTATATTTTGTCATGGTGAGGAGATTCTCTCTCTCTCTCTCTCTCCCTCTCTCTCTCTCTTCCCCTCCTCCCTCCATTTCTCCCTCCCTCTCTCCTTCCTAGTGCCCTGTTCCCAGCTGCTTTCCTCTGCCATACACTTCTGCCATGATGTTCTGCCTCACCTCAGGTCTGTAGCAATGAAGTCAGCCATCAATGAACTAAAACCTCTGAAACTGTGAGCCCCAAATAAACTTTGTTCCTCTATCATTGTTCTTGTCAGATATTTTGGTCACAGTAGCAAAAAATGCTAACTAAAATAGATACCTGGTTAATAGATATTTTCCAGATAGACACAGAAGCTCTCTGTCTGATTGGCAAACTTGTCATTACCTGACAAGCTCTCCATTGTAATAAACAACCTAAACATGCCAAAGTCTGTATAATAATCAGTTTCATTGGACTTTCAAGCCACTTGGACTTTCCTTTAAATAGTCACCCAAGAATGCTATTTTCAGCAAATGTTTTTTTTCTGCCAATAGCCCAGTTCTTATTGGCCATGAGATCATTACTGCTTTTAAATTTAATCTGTATCCAAGAGGTTCAGACAGGAATTTGGAATCACTGTGGACAATTCTGGGATTGGAGGCTTGCACAGTCAGTGAGAAGGCTACAGGAGTGAAGATCAGGGAAGCTGCTACCAGAAGAATATCAGAAATTCTGGGATCCCAAAAAGCAGTCACTGGATGAGCTCAGATAGGTGGTGCACAGGTGGTGCATAGGTGGTGAAGAAGTCACTGGCAACATCCTATAGCCACTTACCATGGTAGAATAGAAATGTCCTCTCTTCTGTTCCCCAAATCTCCCTGAGAACCTCTTAATGACAGAATCTTAATGAGACCAGGGGATTTGGGGCTTTACACATCTGCAATGTGAAAAGGCTTAGAAGGCAACAGTAGGACTGAGTTCAGCATAGAGTGTATAACACAATGACCATGGGAAAAACCAAGTCTCAAGAGTTGAGCCTTTCAGAGCATCTCAAGCCAAAGGATCTAACTGCAATCAAATGTAATCAAATTCTATCAATTCTAATAGGTGAATCTGAGCAAGATTCCTAATCCTTTTAAACTTTCTTTTCTTCCTCTATAATTGCAGTTCATTATAATGCAATTTCCTTAATTTTGTTGAGAAAATTTAATCTCCATATAAAGAACCTGAAACAAAAGTAAGCAATTATTTTTTAATAATTTGATATAATATTTTTGGTTATACTACTATTTTATATCCAAATGTGTTTCTGTGCACATGATGCTTTATATCTTAATGAAAAGGCAATTTTATAGCTAGGAATAGCTTTATTTAAATGATATTACAGACATTAAAAATAAGCTATAAATTAGAGAAGTTGAGCTATATTGAAATTAAATATTATATCTATAACAACACAGATAAATTCAGGCCATCTGTCTTGTAACACTTATTTTATTTACAAATAAAGATTAGTAATAAGAAAAGCATGGTATTTTTGAGAAACAATTAATTTTTAATGCTTTGCCTTGAAAAAAACGATACCATATGTATCATGAAAAATTATACATAAATTTAAAATCAGAATTTTAAAAGTCATTAACTTTGATCACACTAATTTAAGGTATTATATTTCCTTCAATGTACCTCTCTTGAAAAATTAATTCTATTTATTCTAATGGCAAATCATATATCTTCAGGTGTATTATTAAAACCTAGATTAACAAGTGAGATTTTATATTTTTACCTTTGTAAAGAAGGCTTACTGATGTTACATTTTTGATATTGGGAAACTTCCCATTTTATTATTCATCTGATAATGTGAATTAGTCATCATCAAGTTGTAAACAGAATTAAATGCTTTATATAGCTTTGTTCATTTTTTTCTTATGTTTAAAAGTTTACTTTTTAATTAGAATAGTCATCCAGAATGAAAAGGAGCAAATGGATGCATGTAAATAATTGCATAATAAACTTTTACAGTCAGCTATTTAATTATTCTTCTTTCCTAATTTAAGCTTATTTTCTCTACTTACATGCTATAAAAGTTGAATAGGAAAACTATTTTTCAGTGTAATGGATTTTTTTCTTTAAGAAAGAGACAATAAAGCACAAAATATTATTTCCTGAAAGTGACAGTTTTGAGTGGAGGAGATGTAACTTACTGATTAAAAAAAATGCCCTTATTTCCTACTTTAATATATTGTATTCTTACTCTGATGATATCAGACCACATTGTGAACTGGAAAGATGTATTTCAATTTGAGATACCAAATGAGATTGTACAGAGATAAAGATAAAACTTTGTAAATGGTGGTCTTAGGATATACTATAATGTCTAAAAAATATATCGTCAACAAACTAGAAAGGGATATATGCTCTTAGAGAAGTGCAATGCTAATTGTCAGAACTCTTCGTTTTAAGATAGAAGTCACACCTGGAAAGGTCAGTCTCTGTCCTTACACAATAGATACAGAAAATTAACCATATGGGTGTGTCCTAACATAGGGAAAGGGTCCCAGAATTGACAATGAATTCTTTCAATAATTCCAAAATGAATGTGTCTTGTTTCTCCAACTAGAACATACATTTTGGATATGCAGATACATTTTTTTAATACTTCTTGACATAGCCTAAAATCAGATCCATTTGTCATGTTTATTCCCAACACCTTGTACGTATTAGTGTAAAATGAAGAGAGAAGCCAGTCTCCAAGTTAAGAGGGTGGGATAATCATAAAAAGGCCTTCTGCCATGTGCTCCAACTCTCCCACTCCAATATATATATCCAAAGGAAATTAACTGAGTATACAAAAGAGATACCTATATACCCATGCACTATTCACCACAACTAAGACATGGACTCTGGCTAGGTACCATCAACAAATAATGAATAAATAAAATTTGATACACAAATAAAATTTGATACACACATACAATGGAATATTATTCAGCCATAAAGAAGAATTCTTGCAGCAAAATAGAATGGGAAGACTTACAAGTTAAGCAGAATAAACAAACATGGGCAGACACATATCACATGTTCTCGCATATGTGAAAACTACAAAAACAAGTTGACCTAAAAGTAGAAAAGGGCTTTTAGGGAATGAGAAGAGTGCTGAGGTAGCATTGGGGTGGGGTAGAAGAAGGGTACATGGCCATGATCGATGCACAATATCTGCACATACAGAAGTTCCACATGAACCCCATTAATTTGCACATTAACGAATGTGCTAATAATAATAATTTTAAAACTTTGATTGTCAAAAAGTAAAAGAAAGTTTTAAAATAAGTGAATAACAAACTTAATTTAGTTAAAAGGCTCACTGATGAGGTGTCTCAGCGAAGAGAGTGGCGATTCTGTCCCATCTCCTGAGGGATGAGAGGGGTCTGGCACTT
>PVHX01007951.1:0-87065 GCA_004024805.1 Geosciurus inauris
ATATTTTATTAATAGTCATTTATTATCTTTAAGCATAAATTTAAAAGTATGTTTTCATAGTGTTTGATAAACCTTGTGAAATGTGGTTTGCCTACCAAAATTTTCTGTTTTCAGAGGAAGAAAAAGTGGCTTTTGTTAACTGGATAAACAAAGCCCTAGAGAATGACCCTGACTGTAAGCATCTTATACCCATGAATCCCAACGACGACAGCCTTTTCACATCTCTTGCAGATGGCATCCTTCTCTGGTGAGTGGAACGGCTAGTTACAGGAGATTGTTCTTAATTGAACCACTTCATGATCATGACAGCTACAATTCAGCAAATCTGTGTTCTTTTGGAATTAGTGGGTACTTACAGGTCTTGTAGATTTATACTGCATAGGAAATTAAGTACTGTATGTTTTCTGACATTTTCCTTCTAATGCAGTCCCTTATTTTCCTGGTGCCTTTTGTGCCTGTTTTCATAATAATGCCAGGAACATTTTGAGTTAGTACTTAGATGCATGTTAAAATGTTTACATTGTTACATTTTTTTCCCCCACTTCCCAGTAAGGGAGAATTGACTATTCACTGGGACAGGAAGATGAGCAAATGTTAAAGGAAGGGACACTTGAGTTGTGTCTAATTGGAAATAATGTTTTAAATCAGTCTTGGGTCTTTACAGTCTGCTCTGCTCATATACCATAAACCTTATAAGGTTCTGTCTTGGTTGTGTGTACTGTATTCTCAGCATGCTTCTTTGTACAAAGTAGGTGCCTTTTTCTTTCTTTTTCTTTACAAAAATACCAAGAACTTCCGAAGAAGCAAATAGCCATCAGATATATTCTTACCACCTATCATTAACAATTATTAACATCTTGGCATATTTTATTTAGGTTTTTGTTTTTGTACCGGGGATTGAACTCAGGGACACTCAACCACTGAGCTACATCCTCAGCCCTATTTTGTGTTTTATGTAGAGACAGGGTCTCACTGAGTTGCTTATCGCCTCGCCATTGCTGAGGCTGGCTTTGAACTTGGGATTCTCTGGTCTCAGCCTCCAAAAGTGCTGGGATTACAGGTGTGAGCCACTGCACCTGGCTAGTTTAGTTTTGTTTTCCCCCCTTTACATTTGCTTTAAAAAAAAAAAAAAAAAAAACTTCTACCCACAAGTTACTAATGTTTAGGACATTATGTAAAATATATATCTTGACCTCTATCTGCAATTCTGATCTCTTCCTCTGGCTTTCAGAGAATTTCCTATATTAAATATATTCTAAAAGAAAGAGACAACATTCATATTATTTCTTTAAAGATGTCTGAATTGTTGGGGCTGAGGTTATGGCGCAGTGGTAGCATGCCCGCCTAGCATGCGTGAGGCACTGGGTTCGATCCTCAGCACCACATAAAAATAAAAAATAAAGATACTCTGTCCACGTACAACTAAAAAATATTTTTAAAAAAAGATGTCTGAATTGTTGAAGTCCTAGGAAGACAAAGTACCTGGCTCCTTGTCTTTCTGCAATAACAGTAATTTTAACAATCTTGATACTACTTCATGGAGCGCTTGGCTTCTTGAGAATTTGTTTACATGAAATATTTATTATTAAGTGAAATAAAGAGAGGAGTCCCATAAAGAAAATGCAAGGTGGTTAAAATAATTGGGAGTAAATGTTAAGATTACTGCAATGATATATTTGTTTTAAGATAGGAAATATCTCTTAGAATTTAAAAACTGATATGAATGTACAATTAAATAGTTTAAAGAAATTAACGAATTTTCAAAATTTAACTATTTTGGCTGCTTGCAAAATTAAAAACATGTCTGGGAATTTTAAACTAAATTATTCCCTTTTCTTTAGCAAAATGATCAACTTATCTGAACCAGATACAATTGATGAAAGAGCCATTAATAAGAAAAAGCTCACTCCTTTTACTGTTTCTGTAAGTATTTGTCCTTTGCTAGTAGTATGTTACTACTGTATAAACTATAAGGGTTTTATTCATGGATAATTGGGCCCTGGTAAAACTTTTGATTTAATATAATTCTGTTGTCTTATAAAACTTGGTTTTTATTAAAGAAAAACTCAGCTGCATTTGGTAATAAATAGAATTAAGATTCTAAGTATGTTAGGGCCGGGATTGTATCTCAGTGGTAGAGCGCTTGCCTAGTGTGTGTGAGGCCCTAGGTTTGATCCTCAGCACCACATAAAAACAAATAAATAAAATAAAGGTATTGTGTTCATCTACAACTAAAAAAAAAGAAAAAAGATTCTAAGTACTTCAGATAACCATCTTTAATAGTACTCAACTTATTGTAATAATGATGTTGTTAATGATTATTTGATGCTAGGCTAGATTTTTTATTCTTTTCTTTCTTTCTTTTTCTTTTTGTGGTGCTGGAGCTTGAACCCATGGCTTTGTGCATGCTAGGCAAGCACTTTGCCACTGAGGTATACCCCAATCCCTGATGCCAGAGTTCTTATTGGCTGGTTGTAAAAAGAGCACTGCAAAGTTTTATCCTAAAATTTTTATTCTTTTTGTGCTATATTCTTCTGTACTCAGCTCTTCCATACAGATCTTGTTGAAGTCCAGGAATTTATAGTTACCATTTTTCCTTCAAAATGTCTACACTGGAAGGCTAATGGGTCTTTTAGGCAAAGCATGCAATGAGCAATCAAATCTTTTGCCTTGGTTCAGGATTCCTAGAAGAATAAAATCATGCTCATGAAGACAGAGGAATAGTAAAGTCCTGTTAGTGAAGACAAGGGAAATAGCATACAAAGCCATATTAATGTAGATAATAGTGTGGCTTTGGTTGTCGGTGTCCAAGCTGAGAATAGTGGTCAAAAGTTTTGGTTCTTACCAAATAATAATTGGTTCTAACTAATTATTACAATCAGCTTGGTGAAATTGCATACTTCTTTTGAATCCAGTTTCATACTGTCAGTGCATATGAATTGGGTTATTCTAAGATTGACTATTATTGGAATCATTTTCTGTCTATTTCTTCCCCTTGTTGATGCTTTCTGGGGAATTACAAGTGAGCAAACATCCTTTGTGCTCTAGAGAGAAAAGATGAAAGTATTAGAGATCAAGCCTAAATTTGCAGAAACGATCTCTTGAAAGTTGTATTGATTTGATCTCAGGTAACTTAAAAGCATCTGAAGCTATTAAAAATCTTCTGAGACTTCCATAAAATATTTTAACTTTACTCAATGTTTTCATATTCATCACATTTATTTACTTATAAAATTATAAAGTTGTTGAGGGATTCTCTGGTTCTGCAGCTTTCTGGAGAACTATATTTAAAAGAACATTGCTCAATACTACCACAAAAATAATTCCAGATGCTTACTTTAATTACTCCTCACTGATCCCCAAGAGATACAGCCATTTACTCAGCCTAGCAGATAAATTGCTTTAGTATATGTCATGAGAAAGCCACTGAAATATTTACTGTTCTTTGAAGACTCTATGCATAGTTGCTGTTGTTACCAGCACCTTAAATAGTTGTTATCGCTACCACAATGTGAGAGTTCCAGTACAGCATAGTGTGTAAGAGGAAGGGCTCTGGAGACTCCTGGGATCACATCCTGGCTCTGCTGCTATGCCTCAGTTTACTCATCTGTAAAATCCATCTTCAGAGTTACTTTAAAAATTTTCTGGAAATGAAACGTAATTGCACATCATTTTTTAAAATATCTTTATTTTTTAATGTGGAGCTGAGGATCAAACCCAGTGCCTCACGCATGCAAGGCAAGTGTTCTACCACTGAGGTACAATCCCAGCCCTGCACATCATTTTTAAAGAAGTGCTTCCAAATGGAGACTTTATAAAAGTAAAAATCATTAACCCAACACTAATAAACTGAGAGTACTGAAATTTCTATGCCATTATGCCATTAAATGTATTTAAATAGTGAAATATTATATGAATATGGTAATAATTTCTGTCATTTTGCATATTTGCAACTTGAAAGTTGTATTGATTTAGGGAAAGGAATGACTAATTTTATGTGGAAAAGGATGCAAGGAAAGAGAGAGTGGTTGAGTTAAGGAATGAGCATGTGAATTAGGAAAAAGGAACATCACAGGCCAAAGGACTTTCTACCTTGGCCAAAGCATGGACCATGTGAAATGCAGGGAGGTGAGGTTAGAGTGGAGTCCTGAAAGTTTTTGATTTCCCCCCTAAGGATTCAAACATAAACCTCTCCTTTCCCTCCATGCCTTCCTACACTCTTACCATTCATTCATGTATTCAGTAAATGTTTGCTGAACAGATAAAATGTGCCTCAGTACTAGAAAACAGATCAAACAGATCAAAGCTCCTGTATAACAAGTCCGTACTCTTAGTTGGGGAAGATATGATGAGAAACAAATATATAATATGTCAGAAAAGGAGTAAAATAGGGGTAACAGGTTCCAGCAGGGGCAGTGATAATGCTGTTGATCAGATCTGTGATAATCAGAGATCTCACAGATTACATGCATTTGAGCAGTGTTTTAAAGAAACTGTGTATATTTGGGAGAAGCATGTTCCAGGCAGAAAGCACAGCAAGTTCAGAGGACCCACACTACCAAAAAAAAGTTAGAGGAGACCGTGGTAGGGCCAGGGCACATCTGCAGGATCGCAAAGCTGAGGACACTATCAGCTTTATATTTTACTAGGATTATTGAGAGCAGAACATTGTGGAGGGTGGGTTGGAGAGAGTAATCCTGAGGATGGTCTTTAGGAAGTTAGGAAATTATTAAAGACAGGCACTGATAGTTTTTAGCAGTGTTTGGAATGTGGAATTGACAGAAACTGGTAATTGGTTGTGGGAAGTAAAGAAGAGCAAGGATTCTCCTTAGCTTTCTGATTTAGGAAGGAAAGAAGGAGGCAAGAATGAAGCTTGGTCCAGTGAACCAAGACAGAAAATAAAGAAGGAAAAGCAGATTTTAACAGGGATGAGAGGAAGATTCGCAAAGCATGGTGATAAAATTTGCTTATTTTGGACATATTGGATTTGAGGTCCTTGTAGAACATCCAGCTAGACATAAGTGTATACAGGGTAGAGTTTAGAGTGGGAGATTAGAGGAATTATAGCCTAAAGGTTTAGATTTGAAATCATTGGTATATACAGATGATAGTTAAAACCATGCGATTTTTAAAAATTTATTTATTTATTTATCCTAATTAGGTGTATATGACAGCAGAATGCATTTTGATTCATTGTACACAAATGGAGCACAACTTTTCATTTCTCTGGTTGTACATGATGTAGAATCACACAATATGTGCTGTCATACATGTACCTAGGGCAATGATGTCCATCTCATTCCACCATCTTTCCTGCCACCAAGCCTCTTCCCCTCTCCTCCCTCCCCTTTTCCAAAGTTCCTCCATTCTTCCCCCACACATCCCCCTCATTATGGATCAGCATCCACTTATCCAAGAGAACATTTGGCCTTTGGATTTTGGGATTGGCTTACTTCGCTTAGCATGATATTTTCAACTCCATCCTTTACCTGCAGTGCCATAATTTTATTCTCTTTTATTGCTGAGTAATATTCCATTGTTTATTCTTTATCCATTCATCTGTTGAAGGACATCTAGGTTGGTTCCACATTTTAGCTATTGTGAATTGAGCTGCTATAAACATCGATGTGACTGTATCATTATAGTATGCTATTTTTAAGTCCTTTGGGTATAGACCAAGGAGTGAGATAGCTGGGTCAAATGGTGGTTCCATTCCAAGTTTTCTAAGGAATCTCCATACTGCTTTCCAGATTGATTGCACCAATTTTGCAGTCCCACCAGTAATGTATGAGTGTGCCTTTGTCCCTACATCCACGCCAACACTTATTGTTGTTTGTATTCTTGATAACTGCATTCTGACTGGCGTGAGATGAAATCTTAGTTTTTTGGGGTTTTTTTTTTTTTTTTGGTACCAGGGATTGAACTCAGGGGTACTTGAGCACTAAGCCACATCCCCAGCCCTTTTTTTTTTTTTTTTTTTTGGTGTTTTATCTCACTGAGTTGCTTAGCGCCTTGCCATTGCTGAGGCTGGCTTTGAACTTGCGATTCTCCTGTCTCGGCCTCCCAAAGTGCTGGGATTACAGGTGTGTGCCACAGCAACCAGCTGAAATCTTAGTTTTGATTTGGATTTCTCTAATTACTAGAGATGTTCAACATATTCTCATATGTTGTTCATTGATTGTATATCTTCTTCTGAGAAGTGTCTGTTCATCTCTTTAGCCCATTTATTGATTGGGTTATTTGTTTTTGTGGTGTTAAGTTTTTTGAGTTCTTTATGTATCCTGGAGATTAGTGGCCTATCTGATGTGCATGTGACAAAAATTTGCTCCAAAAAATGTAGGCTCTTTGATTGTTTCTCACCTCATTGATTGTTTCCTTTGCTGAGAAGAAGCTTTTTAGTTTGGATCCATCCCATTTATTGATTTTGGATTTTATTTCTTGTGCTTTAGGAGTCTTGTTAAGGAAGTCAGGGCCTAATACCACGTGATGAAGATTTGGGCTTACTTTTTCTTCTATTAGGTGTAGGGTCTCTGGTCTAATTCCTAGGTCCTTGATCTACTTTGAGTTGAGTTTTTTGCATGGTGAGATATAGAGGTTTAGTTTAATTTTGCTGCATATGGATTTCCAGCACCATTTGTTGAAGAGGCTATCTTTTCTCCAATGTATGTTTTTGGCCCCTTTGTCTAGTAACTGTATTTATATGGGTTTGTCTCTGTGTCTTCTATTCTGTACCATCGGTCTACATGTCTATTTTGGTGCCAATACCATGCCATTTTTGTTACTATAGGTTTGTAGTATAGTTTCAGGTCTGGTATTGTGATGCTTCCTGCTTCACTCTTCTTGCTAAGGATTGCTTTGGCTATTCTGGGACTCTTATTTTTCCAAATGAATTTCATGATTGCCTTTTCTATTTCTATGAGGAATGACACTGGGATTTTAATTAGAATTGCATTAAAGCTGTATAACACTTTTGGTGGTATAACCATTTTGACAATATTAATTCTTCCTATCCAAGAACATGGGAGAGTTTTCCATCTTCTAAGGCTTCTTCAATGCCTTTTTTTAGTGTTCTGTAGTTTTCATTGTATAGATCTTTTCACCTCTTTTGTTACATTGATTCCCAAGTGTTTTATTTATTTATTTTGAGGCTATTGTGAATGAGGTAGTTTTCCTAATTTCTCTCTCTCTTTTTTTTTTTTTTGGTACTAGAGATCAAATTCAGGGTACTCGACCACTGAGCCACATCCTCAGCCCTATTTTGTGTTTTATGTAGAGACAGAGTCTCACTGAGTTGCTTAGTGCCTCCTCGTTGCTGAGGCTGGCTTTAAACTCACTGTCTCAGCCTCCCTAAGTGCTGGGATCATAGGCTTGTGCCACCATGTCCGGCTCTAATTTCTCTTTCTGAGGGTTCATTACTGATGTATAGAAATGCAATTGATTTATAGGTGTTGATTTTATATCCTGCTACTTTGCCGAATTCATTATTAATTCTAGAAATTTTCTGGTGTTGTTTTTTGGGTACTCTAAGTATAGAATCATGTTAGCAAATAGTGATAGTTTGAGTTCTTCTTTTCCCATTTATATTCATTTAATTTCTTTCATTTGTCTAATTGCTCTGGCTAGAGTTTCAAGGACTATGTTGAATAGGAGTGGTGAGAGAGGGCATCCCTGTCTTATTCCAGTTCTTAGAAGGAAGGTATCCAATTTTTCTCCATTTAGAATAATGTTGGCCTTGGGCTTAGCATAGATAGCTTTTACAATGTTTAGTTATATTCTTACTATCCCTAGTTTTTCTAGTGTTCTGAATATGAGAGGGTGTTGTATTTTATCAAATGCTTTTTCTGCATCTTTTGAGATGATCATATAATTTTTATCTTTAAGTCTATTGATGTGATGAATTATGTTTTTTGATTTCTGTATGTCGAACCAACCTTGCATCTCTGGGATGAACCCCACTTGATCATGGTGCACTATCTTTTTTTTTCAAATTTTTAAAATTTTTAGTTGTAGATGGACACAATACCTTTATTTTATTCATTTTTTTTTAATGTGCTGAGGATCAAACCCAGTGCCTCACACGTGCAAGACAAGCACTCTACCACTAAGCCAAAACCCCAGCCCAGTGCACTATTTTTTTAATGTTTTTGTATTCACTTTGCCAAAATTTCATTGAGAATTTTTGCATCTATGTTCATTAGGGATATTGGTCTGAAGTTTTCTTTCCTTAATGTGTCTTTGTCTTGCTTAGGTATCACTGTGATACTAGCCTCATAGAATAAGTTTGGAAGAATTCTCTCCTTTTCTATTTCATGGAATATTTGAGGAGTATTGGTATTAATTTTTCTTTGAAGGTCTTGTAGAACTTGGCCAAGAATGCCTCTGGTTCTGGGCTTTTCTTGATTGGTAGGCTTTTGATGACGTCTTCTATTTTGTTGCTCAAAATTGATTTGTTGAAATTGTGTGTCTTCCCATTTCAGTTTGGAAAGCTCATATCTCTCTAGAAATTTGTCAGTGTCTTTGATACTTTCTATTTTATTGGAGTACAAATTTTCAAAATAGTTTCTAATTATCTTCTGTATTTCAGTGTTATGTGTCATGATATTTCCTTTTTCATCATGAATATTAGTAATTTGAGTTTTCTCTCTCCTTTTCATTAAGGTGGCTAAGAGTTTATCAATTTTATTTATTTTTTCAAAGAACCAGCTTTTTGTTTTGTCAATTTTTTAAATCATTTCTTTTGTTTCCATTTCATTGATTTCGGCCCTGATTTTAATTATATCCTGTCTTCTACTACTTTTGATGTTGATTTGTTTTTCTTTTTCTAGGACTTCGAGGTGTAATGTCAGGTCATTTATTTGTTGAGTTTTTCTTCTTTTAATGGATGAGCTCAATGCAGTGAACTTTCCTCTTGGCACTGCCTTCATAGTTTTCCAGAGATTTTGGTAGGTTGTATTGGAATTCTCATTTACCTGTAAGAATTTTTTTTATCTCCTCTCTGATGTCTTTTCCAATCTATGCATCATTCAATAGTGTATCATTTAGTCTCCAGGTGTTGGAGTGGCGTCTGTTTTGTATTTTATCATTGATTTCTAATTTCATTTCATTATAGTCTGATAGAATGCAAGGTGCTATCTCTATTTTTTTGTATTTGCTAACACTTGCTTTGTGAGATAACTTATGGTCTATTTTAGGGAAAGATCCATATGCTGTTGAGAAGCAAGTGTATTCACTCATCAATGGATGAAATATTCTGTATATGTCTGTTAAGTCTAAATTATCAATTATATTATTAAGTTCTATAATTTCTTTGTTTAGTTTTTGTTTGGAAGATCTGTCTAGTGGTGAGAGAGGTGAGAGTGGTGTGAGACCATAACACAGTATTATTGTGTTATGGTCTATTTGATTCTTGAATTTGTGAAGGATTTGTTTGATGTATGTAGATGCTCCATTGTTCGGGGCATAAATTTTTACAATTGTTATGTCTTGTTGATATATGATTCCCATAAGCAGTATGAAATGTCCTTTATCCCTTCTGACTAACTTTGGTTTGAAGTCCACCTTATCTCATATGAGGATGGAAACCCTTGTTTGTTTATACAGTCCATGTGAGCGGTATATTTTTTCCCATCCTTTCACCTTCAGTCTATACCTGTCTTTTCCAATAAGATGAGTCTTTTAAAGGCAATGTATTGTTGGATCCTGAAATCTGAATTGGTTTTCCTCCTATATGTAATCTGAAACTTTTCTCTTGAGGCTTTTAAAATTTTCTCCTATTCTGTATGCTAGGTATTTTCATTACAATGTGCCTTGGTATAGATCTGTTGTAATTTTGTACACTTGGTGTCCTATAAGCCTCTTGTATTTGATTTTTCCAATTCATCCTTCATGTTTGGGAAATCTTCTGATATTATTTCATTGAGGAGATTGTTCCTTCCTTTGGTTTGTATCTCTGTGCTTTACTGTATCCCAGTAAATCTCAGATTTGTCTTCATCTAATTCTTGGATGTTCTGTTCATGGTTTGTTACCATCTTCACTGTGTGGTCACCTATATTTTCAATAGTGTATATTTTGTCTTCATTGTCTGAGATTCTGTCTTCCACATGCTCTAGTCTATTGGTGATACTTTCTATTGAGTTTTGTTTTTAAATTTTTTTAATACTTATTTTTTAGTTGTAAGTGGACAAAATATCTTTATTTTATTTTTATGTGGTGCTGAGGATCGAATACAGTGCCTCATGCATGCTAGGCGAGCACGCTACCACTGCGCCATAATCCCAGCCCCTCTATTGAGTTTTTTATTTGGTTTATTGTTTCCTTCATTGCAAGGATTTCTGTTTGTTTGTTTTTTTTCCCAGAGTCTCTCTCTCTTTCTTGAAGTAATCTTTTGCTACGTGTATTTACTCTCTTATCTCTTTGTTGGAGTGATTAATTGTTGCCTGTATTTGGTCTCTTATGTCATTGTTAGATTTGCAGATCATTTTAATTATGTACATTCTGAACTCCTCTGACATTTCATCTACTGTGTTGTCAATGAATTCTATTATTGTATCATCTTGGTTTGTTTGAGGCACTTTGTCCCCTGTGTTTTCATGCTTTCCTTGTGTCTTCCCTTCCAGCAGTGCAGATTCAAGGTATTACAGTTGCTACTCTATAATCTTATAGTGTCCCTGCATGATACTGATGTATCACCTTTAAGGGGGAGATCAATATTAACAGCACTCAATGCAAATGATATACAACCTTAAACCAAACAGTTCCTATTTAGACAATTACAGTTTTGTCACAATAAACAAGAGTGGTATGTTCAATTATTATACAAATAACCTACAATATAAACAGTAGGTTTGCAAAAAGGTCTATAGGCTCTAATGGTGGACAAAGAGAGAAACTGGGGGCGGGTAGGGTGTGATGTTTACAAGGTAGGAGGTAAGAATACAGAGGTATTCGATTATAGGAAGAGTGAAAGATGAATCAAAAGAAGTTGGCTGTCAAAAGGAGAAAAGAGAGAAAGAGGCGACCGACCCAGTGCAAGGCTCTCTCCAGCCTCTGCAACAAGGTAGTGGCTATTAGCACACCTAGCAGGTATACATCTGGTGTAACCAATCCTGCAGGGACCTTAGTGATAGTCTTCCGTGTCCTGGCTGTTGTCCCTAGATGGAAGTGGTCCCTAGTAGTTGGTGGTGAGGTAGTATCAAACCTATACATACCTTGGTGTTGGGCTTCCAGCCACCAGCTGGTGTCCCATGATAGAAGCTGCCACAACTAAAGATGGTGTTGGCAGCAGCAGGGGTAACTGAGATGGCACTGGAGGTGGCACTGAGATGGCACCTTTTAGAGATGGTGCTGACCAAGCAATGGCCTATTTGGAAATGCAGCTGTGGTGTACAGTTGTGGTCCTCAACGTGGTGGGCAGTCCTGTGCCTAGGCTCCTTGTGGGTTGGCGGGGTGGGCCTGGGCCTGGGCTTGGGCTCTGTGCTGGTCGGTGGGCCTGTCCTAGGCCTGCCTGATCTCGCAGGTGTCAATAAGACTCTCTTGGGCCTGCCTGGACTCCATGGGGGTGAGCAAGACTGTCCTGGACCTGCCTGGGCTCTGCACGGATCAGCAGGGCTGTCCTGGGCCTCAAACCATGAGACTTTTTAATAGTAGTAATTTAGTTGTATAAATTTTACTTAATGTTTAAAAATCTATAATTTCTGCAATCCTTTTTTTTTGTTTGTTTTTTGATTGGGAGAGATGCAGTCTTGTAGGACTGACCCCTTTTGTTTGTTTGCTTGTTTTTAGATATACAAGACAGTACAGTACAGTGTACTTTGATAAATTATACGTGTATAGAGTATAACTTAATCTAATTAGGATCCCATTCTTGAGGTTGTACATGATGTGGAATTACACTGATTGTGTACTCATATAGGAACATAGGAAAGCTATGATTCATTCTACTGTGTTTCCTATTCCCATCCTCCTCCCTTCCATTAATTTCTCTTTCTCTAAGCCAATGAACTTCTGTTCTTCCCCTCCCTACCCTTTTTTGTTGTGGATTAGCATCCACATATCAGAGAGAACATTCAGCCTTTAGTTTTTGGGGACTGGCTTTTTTAACTTAGCATGATAGTCTCTAGTTCTATCCATTTACCAGCAATGCCATAATTCTGTTCTTCTTTATGGCTGAGTAGTACTCCATTGTATATATATACCACATTCTCTTTATCCATTCATCTGTCGCAGGGCACTTAGGTTGGTTCCATAGCTTGGTTATCGTGCATTGAGCTGCTATAAACATTGATGTAGCTACATCACTATACTATGCTCATTTTAAGTCCTTTGGGTATAAACCAAGGAATGGGATATCTGGGTCAAATGGTTGTTCCATTCCAAGTTTTCTAAGGAATCTCCATACTGCTTTCTATAGTGGTCGCACCAGTTTGCCATCCCACCAGCAGTGTATGAGTGAACCTTTTCACCCACATCCTCACCAACATTTATTGTTACTTATATTCTTGATAATTGCCATTCTGACTGGAGTAGGAATCTATCATTTCTTGCAAATAACTTGTAGACAGGAGTTTAGAGAGTACTCCCTCATTTGTATTTTTCTTTTGGTGATTCAGGAAAATCTAAACCTAGCCCTGAATTCTGCTTCAGCCATTGGTTGTACAGTGGTCAACATTGGCGCACAGGATCTCAAAGAAGGAAAACCTCACTTGGTCTTGGGACTTCTCTGGCAGATCATCAAAGTTGGTCTTTTTGCTGATATTGAGATTTCCAGGAATGAAGGTAAGATCTTCAAAAATGTTCACTTTTCATTGACACAAACCACTTTAGGGAGAATTTACACTTTCTTGTTTTCATCCCAGCTTTGATTGCATTGCTAAATGAAGGTGAAGAACTAGAGGAGCTGATGAAGCTTTCTCCAGAGGAGTTACTGCTGCGATGGGTGAACTACCACCTCACCAATGCAGGATGGCGTACCATCAGCAACTTCAGCCAGGACATTAAGGTTTTCATTTTAATGTTCCAATTCGTGACGTGAACCAAGGATGCGGAATGTAAAATGTTTTAAAAAATAGTTTTTTAAGTTATATTCACAAAATCCCAATTATATTCACACAATCTTTTTTTAAATTAACTGATGTGCTGATTTTAAATAAGTAGTATAACTGGTGGTGAAAGGAAGGAAGAGCTAATCTGAACAGATTAAAGCATTCTTTCCCATTTTATTTGTCACATGTCTGCTAAATTATAATGAGGATGTCAGCCCATTAATTTGGACTGAGAATTATATCTGTTGGCTGGACTAGAGGCCTGTGGGTCTCACCAGTTCAACACTCTTACTCACAGTTTGCCAATATCCAACTAACAGGAAACTAAATTGTGTGAGGGCTCAGGAAATCAGGAGACAAAGGGAATCTTAAGGTATATCTCCAGACCAGAGAAGTTTAAAATACTTCCCTCTCTCCTGGGAGAGCCTTATCCGGGAAACTGTACCATTCAGTTCTGTCTGACAACCCATGGTCGCATAGCTGTTGCCAAACTGGGTCCCTGTAACTGCTTTCTTCTCTGTAATTTATTTTTTTCAGAGGAATCTAGGGAAAAAAATGTAGAGTAGTACTATATATAATTTATATGCCCTCTTTAGGTATATTATGTTTTTGCTATAATGGTCTAGATGACAATCTCTCTTTCAAATGACATTGTTTTCTCTACTTTGAACTATTAGGTGTTAATTCGGAAGTTTATTTTGGGGGTTTCTCTTATTCTGGATCCCCTTAAAACTCAGTTCAGCTCAGGTCATTCAGACAGCACGCCCCTCCTGTGGGGGCATCATGCCAGGTGTGAGTGATGCAAACACTCAGCCCTGGAGCAGCTTACAGTTTCACAGGAGGTGAATGTCTAGTAGGTGGATGTTTCATTTATCTATTGCTATGTAGCAAACCTTTCAAAATTTGCTGGCTTAAAATAATGATTTATTATTTCTCCTAATTTTATGGGTTGATACATCTTGGCTGGTGGTTCTTCTTTTTCATATAGTTTTTTCCTGGGATCTCTAGTTATATTCAGCTGTCATTTGGGTGCATTTGGAAGGTGTACAAAGAAATTGGTTACATGTCTAGTGCCTTAGTGCTCCTCCACCAAGGCTCTTCATGTGACTATCTTGGGTTTCCGCTGCATAGCATGATAGCCTCAGATAGGTGGACTTCTTCCGTAGAAGTTAACTTCTAGAGGGAGGAAACAGATTTGGGTTTGGACGTCCCAGAATATCACTTTCACAGCATTCTTTTGGTCAAAGTGAGTAACAAGGCCAGTTCAAATTAAAGGGGAAGAGAAATAGCCTCTGCTTTTTGATGGGAGGAGCTATATGCATGTGCAATTATGATGGCCATCTTTGGAGACTGCATGGGATGATTTACTACAATGTGGCCACAGTTTATTTAAAGAGAGGGGTAAGGGGTGCCATGTAATATAGGGAAGGGGACTTGATTCATTACAGAGAAATCAGGGGAGCCTTCCAGGAGAATATAGTTGTCCTGAATCTTAATTGATCCTGATGCTTGGGGTTCTAAACAAATGTGAATGGTGGGGTGAGGGGCTTTCAGGTACCCAGAACCACATCTCTAGAAGCTCAAGTATAAACTAACACGATGCATTTAGAAACCTGTAAGTAATTCTGTGTTGTTATAGTTACTGAGTTGTGTGTTATGCCACTCTCTGCAATGAGAGTAATTTTCTCAGTTTGAGCACTTTTTTCCCCTAAATTAATGATGATTTTATTCATTTTAAAAATACCATTCCTTTTCTTTCCTTGAAGGATTCAAGAGCATATTTTCATCTGCTTAATCAGATTGCCCCTAAAGGTGACCGAGAAGATGGACCTGCCATTGCCATTGACCTTTCAGGATTTAATGTGAGCAGTTTAAATTTTCTTTTTTTTTTTTCTTATATTGTAGTAAAATTATACATAACATAAACTTTACCAATTTTATCATTTTTGAGTAGACAGTTCAAGTGAAACTCAGTATATCCACACTGCTGTGCAACTGTTGCCACTACCTCTCTAGAATTTTTTCATCATTTTGTAGTAAATTCTGTACCCATTCAACAATAACTCCTCGTTTCCCCCTCCTCTAACTCCTGGGAAGAGGGTTGTTCTGTTTTTTGACTCTATCAATTCAATGATGAGTACAGTAAAATTTAGAGTGCAGTACTCTACAGGTAGCGTTCCTTGGTGGCATCCTCTGCCCTTCATTAAAGTTTGACCCTTTGCTCTTCAGAAGTTTTTTTCTATGCCCTAGGCTCCAGTCTCCAATGCTGAGCCATCTGCCTGTACCACTGAAGACAGGGAATTGGAAAATTCTAGACTTGAGTCTCTGTGAAATCAACCTTATATCTGCATTTCCCTGGTGCAGTGCGGCTGAACACATTGCTTTTGTGACTGTCAACGTGTGTCAGGAAAGGGAGCAAGAAGCTGTTATTAGATTGCTAAGCAACTGATAATCAGTTCCAGTTTAATTTTAGAATTACGCAGAATAAAAGATAGCAATTCCTTGTATTTATGGTATAGGAAGGACTGATACTGATCCTGATCTACCAAACATGTTTCCTAGGAAGTCCATTCTTTAAGCATAAATTATAAATACTTGGGGTGCTTCTTTATAAACATGTAAATCTGGTCAGACT
The DNA here is from genome assembly GCA_004024805.1 of Geosciurus inauris. Classification (NCBI taxonomy): domain Eukaryota; kingdom Metazoa; phylum Chordata; class Mammalia; order Rodentia; family Sciuridae; genus Geosciurus; species Geosciurus inauris. Next base: position 15,677 of record PVHX01007951.1, read on the forward strand.
ATAGATTGTATGAAAATGTGTTAAATACTTAAAGTGTAGTTATCCTTAATATTTGGTTTTAAAGGCAACCTGAGTCATCACTATAAATTATACTTCATATTATTATAATAAAATGTATCAGAAAGTTAGTATTGTAAAACTATGTAAACTTTGGAAATTACTTTGAGTCAAAAATTAGAATCTTAAAAAACTTAGGAAATATTTAAAATATATTCAAAGGAAAACAGACTTAGTATATTAAATGACCGTGTACTCATCCCCCAGTTAAACATTTATCAACTCGTGATCAGTGAACTTATTTAAATTATTCCCTATTTCTCTCCTTTCCTATATTATTTTGAAGCAAATTCTAGACATTGTATCATTTCATAGATAAACATTTCAATATGTATTTCCAGAAGATAAAGACACTTTTTTAGTATGACAACAGTGTATCCCTAAAAATATTAATAATAATCTATAACATCACCTAATTATTGTTGCCATGTCCAATTAACTTGAAAATGTCCAATTTTCCTTTTATGGTTCATTTGAATTAAGATCCAAATAAGGTCCATATATTGTGATCTATTGATATCTACCTTGGTAACTTTTATTGTTCAATGGCACTGATCTATCACTTTGTCATATCAAGTACACTTTTACTACTTTAAAACTCTGGTACACAGAATTAGATATGGACCCTACATTATCTGATAGTAGATAATTAGATATTATGTGGTTATGATAGACTCTCATGATTGGTCCATGTGTGGATCCATGCCTCTTTTCATTTATGGTTGTGATTGATTGTTTTGAAGTTGTAATGAGCCTCATAAATCCTCAATCTAAAAAGAAACCTAAGTCCTTGATGCTAATTTTCATTTGCTGTGCAGTTCTTCCATCTGCCTCAGTGTGGTAACCACTATCTTTAATCTTGTGTTCATTTTTTCGTTTGCTTCTCTTTTTACATAGTTTCCTTTCATCAAATGCATTCCTTACTAAATTTTTTATTTTCCTTGATAACTTCATGTAAAGTTTATCGTATTATAAATTTCTAGTGCTATTTTGAACTTAATATCTCTGAGTCACTCATTGTGTTCATTCATCTACTCTCAATTTCATGGGCATTTGACTCGTTTTGTTTGTTTCTAGGATTTTTGCAAGGTGCTATTCCTTCTGATTTTAATACTGTTGTATGTATCCCAAGTTGTTTTTCACTGAAAAAAGAGTCTATTAGAAATACCACTCAGTGTAGGATGGTGAGGCAACCAAGCCTGGCACTGTACCAGGTGACTGTGTTGCCTCTACTTTAACCAACAGGAGCTTACTGACACATTTGAGAAGTTTGTTGAGTATTTCAGCAATGAATATGGCTCAGTGGTCCCAGCAAGAAAACTGAGTGACTTTTTCCTTTCTGATTAAAAGGGGAGGGGAGATTGATTTGTAATTCCTACACCTTCTTAACTTTATTTTGAGTTATTATTTGGTATATTTGCAGAAAAGTGATTGATTATAAATATATGTATATAACTATAAAAATTAGGCCCATCAAAAGTTTAATTTTAACCATTCTATTTCCTTGTTTAGGAGAAAAATGACCTGAAGCGTGCTGAATTCATGCTTCAAGAAGCAGACAAACTAGGCTGCAGACAGTTTGTTACTCCTGCCGATGTGGTTTCAGGCAATCCTAAACTTAATTTAGCCTTTGTAGCTAATCTTTTTAACACATATCCATGCCTACACAAACCTGATAATAATGACATCGATGTGAATTTATTGGAAGGTATGTTCTTTCTGCCTTTAATTGACACATTGTATTTCTCTTCTTGTGGTATTGTCTTACTTCATCATTGGAGTTAGGGCATTTATTGTAGAAGATGCAGTGTGTAGGCATGTGCATCTATTAAAAAGTTCAAATTACAGTAGGTGATTGTTGGTTTTGGTTGAAAGAGAATGCTGGGGTAAATTATCTTATTTGTTATTTCTCCGTAAGAGTTTAGTGAAAACTATCATACATTTAAAATATTTTCATAAATGATCCTATAAGTAACACCAATATGGATAGTGAATCATCTCTTGGAAAAAAAATCCAATTATTTGTAGCTTTTTTCTCCTTGACAACCAGTTTGACTTCAGTGTTATTCTCTTTTTAATAGTTTTGGTGTACATGAAAAAAAATTACAATATTCATTACTTGTCTTGTGTGTGGGCTACTGTTATCTGTCTCATAATATATAATACTTTCCTATTTTGCTTCATGAAATGCAGATTTGACCCCTCCTAATGTAGGTACTGTATTTAGTCCTTTTCTATACTCTATAAATATATTCTTTCTGAATGTTCTTTTTATTAGTGCCATTTATTCTTTCCATTTGGGTTGATATTTATTTTTTGCATTGTTCATGCTGTGTTGTCTTAATATGCCTATAGAATGAGTAACTACAAGCAAGAAACACAAATGAAGCTTAATTAATATAGCAGAGCGAGGCTTTGATCATATACACTCTTGACCTAATGTGCCTTCTATATTGATGGGATACTGTAGTTGTAAACAAAGTAGGAGCCAGTTTTGACAATTGGACTTAATGATTTGATGTAAAGTCTTTATCTTTCTCTCCTGTGATAAATCTTTTTTTTTTTTAATCACAAGTCATCTTTGAAAGGATTCATTTAGGTTCTATAACAAAGTATTTTGCATTATTTAGCTATGTTAGATTCACTAAATGTCAGTGAAGCTTATAATATATGAATCATCATAATGACCAAAACATTCTCAAATCTAGTTCTTTCTCCTTGTTTCCCAGCCTCTTGTTTTTTTCCTCCATTCTCACAGCCTCATTCACATGCATACCTATACCCCATTAATATCAGATGAGCAGTGCTGGTAGTTGTTGGAGGGGCCAGTCTAAGATTTCCCCTTACTTGCCCTTATTTGGAGAAGGCAGGGATTCTGCCTGGTAGGGAGAATTTGATGTTGCTGTGTTCATCTCCTACAAAATCTACCCCTGCTCCCTTTTCCAGTGGGACCGAGTGAAAACTCAGTTCATGATCTTTTTCCTTTGACTGCCACAACTAGAGTTCTGATGTCCTTGTCACCTCATAATTATAGTCTCATGATGAATGAAAGAAATCTCAAATTTTATAAATACATTTTTTGAGGAATAATATTAATTCACTCTTCTTGAGGGTCAGTTAAATAAGATAAAGACTACATTTTCTACATAGATCTGTAACCAAGAGGAGAAATAGAAAAAAAAAATGTAGAATTTTTTTTTGTCAAAAGAAATTTAGGGTAAAAGATTAGAACTTTAAGTAAAAAAGAAGACTACTAAGTTTTTATCAGTCTGGAAAACTTCAAAATCCCTGTGTCTTACAGTAGAAGGCATTGTTTAGAGTGGCATATTAAAAATGATCTGCTTTTTATAGTCACTGAATTCTTGCTAGATACCTTTTCCAACTTGCTCGCTCTATTTGTCATGTTTGAATTCTTTTGCTAGTGTTTTCAGCATGCTTTTGAAATTTTTCAGTGTGCACAGGATTGCTACATATTTCCATTAGCACTGACTATATTTGTAAAGATACTATGGAAGTATTTATCAATCCTCTTTATGTAGAACATATGTATGTCCTGATACATCTGCCAAAATGTATTTGACTTTGACTGTCATTAGAATATTTCCTCTGTAAATTTATGTTTTTATACATCCTTATGAAATTTGAAGCTTGACCTTATCACATCCCAAATTCATATATTAGTATGTCCTCATTGGCAAAGAATTGTATCTGTGAGAAACTAAAAGTGCAATTAAATATTAAACCTTTATATCTAATTGATCCAAACAAGTGGGCTATGATATGGAGACCATCTCAGAATTCATTCATAGTGATAGAAAGTACCTAGGCCACAAAATTAGAAAGACTTTGTTCAAATTACGTTTCCACCACTTATCATCTGAGTAACCTCTGTGAGTCTTGGTTTTCTCATATATAAAACAGGACTAATAATATTTATTTTGAAGAGTTAGAAAGGAAGTTACACATGTCCATTAGTAGAAAAGTTGTAGTCAGGGTGGGAGATGGAAAGCACTCAATACATCACAGCATATTTAGTGAATCTTGGAACTATATTAGTTCCTTTTCTTTCATCTTAGTAGTCTCCTTTTATTTGTTATTTTTATTGAAACCTATATCAATGCAGATGTCAATCTGACCTGCAAATGAAAAGAATATTTTACAATCCTATCTTATATATCAACAATTAAGATTTTAGTTGGAAGACTGCTTTAGTTGTCTGCAATCCAGGAAACATTCTCCAATCTGGAATACATATGTTTTTGTATTGCTTTACCATGGCTCTTGCACAAATGCATAGTGCGTCTAGCTTTGAGCATTCATTTACCAAGACAACTTGAAATGGTACTAGATAAATAAATGCTCACTTTTAAAATCTACTTTTTTCTTTGCAGGGATTAAGAGTTAAAATGATAATATAATTAGTTGAGAATAACAGGAAGAAACATGAATCTCTGAAGCTTATAACAGTTTCAGAACTCAATAAAAAAGCAAGCTTAGTATCTTTTAAAATATTCAGTATATCATCAGTCAACAGAATTTGAATGTTTTAATTAAAAATTAAACTACTGGGACATTCAGACTTTGTGATTTTAAGACATGAATTGGATTTTCCTAGATGGGAATAATGTGAAAAATTTCTAATTACTAGAAAAAAGGTATATATTATAACATTATAACATAGATAGTAATAGAGAAATGACCAAAAGATAAATCCAAACCACGTGCAGCAAGCTATTATTCACAGTATGTTTATGTTGACGTCATGTTGTGGATAGTTCAGTGATTTAGTTTGAACCTTTTTAATAATTACTATAAATAAGATAGGCATGGATTCTGGGAATATTTTGTTTTTTAAAAAAAGGTTGTTATATAGATTGTTAATTATAAGGTGGTTGTAACAGTAGGAACAAAATTTAAATAGAACAAGAATTAAAGCAGATTCTGGGAAATCTATTAGGTAATAACACTGAAAACCACATGAAAATATATTGGGCAGTTTATTTCCTGAATGGTTGATGAAAATAACAATGTCCTTTAGATCATAAAAGGTTTTGGTACCTATTTTGGTTTATACTATCTGTGGCACTTAGCGTGAAGATTACTGTACAGATGGATCTAGAGGAATGGACCCTGAAGCTCAGATGGTTATTGATTTCTATACCGAATTGTCCTGGGAGTCTCACACGGACCCAAGTCTAGAGAGTGACCTGAACTTGCGTAGGGATTAGAAATGATGAAAAGTGAAAATGTGTCATTTTGGGGGAGTCTGATAAGGTACAGTCTAGGCTATTCCATTGTCCCCTAACTTTGCTGAAAGACAAACTATTTAGTTGATCAGTAAGTAACTACAAGGCAGATACAGCAGGGAGCCCACATTTCTTCCTGCTTTGTGGTACCCCTTCCCTACATTTTCCGTATAGGTGGTGTCCATACTGCTGTGAAAGGGAGTGGCCTGGAGGTAGAGGTTCAATAATAGTGCCTGCAGGAGTTGTCTTCTTGAGGTCCAGGAACTTACTATGATATGTATCTTCAGCTTAGCACACATTAGAATGCTGTGTGGGGTCCATATTCCTCAAGTATTTTCAGTAGTGACAATCTAAAATAAACTCGGAGAAGCCTGTAACAGAATTATACCCCTTTCATTGCCTGTTTTTTTAATATTACCAGAAATTCCCTCTCTCCTTCATTGTTTGGTATAAAGTGTAGGTTTGTACGCCCAGAAACTTTCCTGTATGCAGCTATAATCTGTATAAAATTAGAAACACTGTATTGGGAAAGGCAAAGCTTTTCTATTTTCTGTTTAATGTGCTAATATTACCCTGAATGCTAAAAGATTTTGTTTTATGATGTTTATCTAGTCCCTTTTGCATCTAATCATAACTTCAGACTACACAAGTTTATCTGTTGTGTTTCTGCATAGTAGTAATTCACAGACATCAAATAAGGGAATCTAGATGGAGAAAAAGAATGAAAAAGAGCGAGGCGGAGAGAGCGCATGTGCGCAAATGGAGGCTTCCTAAATGGTGGGGATAAGAGTTTTTTGGGTTTTGTTTGTTTTTTTTTTTCTCTAAAGAAATTATGGTGTCTAAAGAATCAAGACCAAGTATGTATGGCCAATTTGTACCTGCCTCAATAGTTTAAAATATAGTCCTGATTCTTTCTATCCTGAATCATCAGTGTGAACTTATGTGTACTCTAGGAGAGAGCAAGGAAGAGCGGACATTTCGGAACTGGATGAATTCCTTGGGGGTCAACCCATACATTAATCACTTGTACAGGTAAATATTTTATTGTGTTTCAGCCTTACTGTCAGGGTCTAATTCTCTCCAACCCCCATGCTGTGGATGGAACCCAGGGCCTCACACATGCTGGGTAAATGCTCTACCACTGAGCTACATCCTCAGCCCCAGTGGTTCAATTTTAAAAGTTTCAAACTGTTGATATGTTTACATGACAGTGTTTTCTCATATCACGAGGAGTTAGCGAACATTTAGAGTTTAAGAATGCTGAAAATTGACAATATAGTAAATTTTAAAAGGAAAGTATCATTTAAAAATTTGATAATTATAATTTTTGATGATGATAGAAATACACCAGTAAAGATAATCCTTATTCTTTTTGGTAATGGTGAAAATTTCAGCTTTAACATATTAGAATAACAGTAATATTTGAAATATGGTTTTTAAAACTACCATTAGATGAGTATTTTTCATTATGATTCATATTTTTAATTTATTTTATCACAACCTCAATTACTCTAAAATGTTTGTGTATGCTTTTACTTAATTTGTAGAAAAAACTTGTTTCCCTGGTAACTATTATAATTTTCATCTTATTTGTTTAAAAATGACAACACACAGCTGGGCCCAGTGGTGCAGACCTGTGACCCCAGTGCCTAGAAAGACTGAGGCAGGAGCATCACCAGTTCGAGGCCCATCTAAAAATAAGGTGGGGAGATGGAGTATGTAGTTCAGTGGTAGAGAACCCCTGGGTGACAGTGTAACAGCACATAATTAACATTGGTTGGACTGGAAGATGTTTTACTAAATCATTTCCAATGCTGTTAGTGGTAAGAATGTGTCTTCCTAGATGTGGATGAGAAGAAGCCTTTCTTTTCTCTTTATTATAGAATCTTGCCTTGAAAAACATATAAAGGAACTCAACCTCAGCTGCTTTTCTTTTTAAAGAAAACAGCTTAACTAATCCTGTTAATAATTCACATATCAAGGAAACTCTTTAAGAGTTTAACCCTATCTAAAGATTAACTGTTATTCAAATATGAACTGAAGATTAATGTCACAGCAGACAACCTCACTGGCTGAGGATTTATTATGTAGTAATTTCTGCTCCTAGGTATGTATTCAAACTATTCTTTAAAATCTAAAACCAAGTATTGCCTTGTTCTGTTAATTAGCCTCAGTGTGATAGACTTATTTTAATTCTAGCTAAACAAAAAGAGATGTACATCAATTTGACAGGCGCTAGCATTATATTATCATGGCAGTTAAAACTCAAATATTAGACATGAGACAACAGATCTTTATGGACTAATTTGAAAGAATGCTATAATATACTATTGAAGAAGAAACTTCGGGGAGGTGTATTACCAAGCTGTATACCATCTAGTAGGAGTACAGAACAGTGAGATATTTATTTGTAATTTGAGTAATTTAAATATAGTTTGATTTTATTTTCTTATAATGAGTGTATAATTCTTTTATAATTGTGTTTAATTTAAAATAAGGATTCAGTTTGTTCAGACTTGGATATGTATTTCATAAATCAACACTATAGTTCTCTATGGTTGATAGAAGAGAATTGGCCAAAGTTTTTAGGTACCTAATTATAGTTACATAGATCTTGAAATGCTAGCAAAGGGCTTCTAGGAATATGTAGTTTTTCCTTGGAAAGAGACTATTACTTCAGAATATTCTCAAAAGTAGCATAACCTTAAGGAAAACTCTCATATTCAGAACAACAATAAATAGGTATCTAGTTGGCACCAGAACCACATGTAAATGGATTTATTTCTGGATCTCATTTGTAAACCTACCCTTAAACATTTTTAAGCCCCCATCTACAGCATATCTAGTTCATACTAATGCAATTAGAATAATGTATATTGATTTTAACTGAAAATTCCTTTCTCAAAATAAGTTATTAAATATATTTTAAGAACAAATAGTTCCAGAATGTTTCTAGGATCAATGGTTATAGAATTCATCTTGAATCTCTAGAGATCATTTCAACTCTCTGGGCCTCAGTTTTCCCATTTGTAGTACATAAATAACAATACCATATTATACAGGAATAATGAATTCACTTAAAGCAAAAAAAAAAAAAATCCATGAAATAGATGGATTCTATTCATGAAATAGATGGATTCACAAATACTTTAGTGATATCTTTGTTTGTTTTTGCTTTTTTGGTACTGGGGATTGAACTCTGGGGCGCTTAACCACTGAGTCATATCCCCATCCCTTTTTAATTTTTATTTTGGGATAGGATCTCACTAATTTGATTAGGCCCTTACTAAATTGGTAAGCTGGCTTTGAACTTGAGATCCTCCTGCCTCAGCCTCCTGAGCCACTGGGATTACAGTTTTACACCACTGTGCCTAGCTAGTGATACTTTTTTTTTAATAGAAAATGCTCCTGTGCTTATAGATAATCTTGTCAGATTTTAATTTCTTGCATATTAGACTTTCCCCATCACTCAGTACAGAGCCCAGCCCCCTTCACTGCAATATGGTGTATGCTCAGAGAATGCAAAGTAACCCTGATAACAACCTTAGTAAGATATAACTTGGTATTTAAGCTGTCAGAAGAGAAAAGCCACATAATACATCACAGAGCTAGCAATTTAAAAAATCAATTGCTATTATTCTATGTCTTTAGCATACAGAATTGAGAACAGACTCTACAGACATACTTTCTCAGGAAAACTTTCTTTTCTCAATACAAAGTAGTAGTAGTCTTACTTTACGAACTCCTACTTGCTTATAAATTCCTTCCTCCTGACCTTCATTATTGAACATGAACAGCTGCCTACTTAATAGCTGTGACTTTCCTATAATTAAACTTTCTAAAACTCCTAATATATCACTAACACATGAACTCATTCTACTGTACAAGTTTCAAGAAATATGTAAGTGGACAGAATAAAATAAAATACATAATTGTCTTCTTACCCTCTTGTACTCCCTGTTTCCTGCCCAGAGGTAATCCATATTAATAGTCCTTAGCATACATAGGTACATAAATACATTTGACTCTAATTTTTAAAAAATAAATGAGATCAGATCATGTAAAGTGTATCATGTTGGTATATAGAGATCAACTTTATTATTTCTAATGGTGGCTTAGGAGTTCATAGTGTGGATTATTTATTCAACAGCCCCCTATGGCCAGGTATTTAAGTTGTTCCCAAATTTATAAATACTGTGAGCTGGGTGCAGTGACACATGCCTATAGTCTCAGCTACTCAGGAGGCTGAGGCAAGAGGATTGTTTGAGCCCAGAAATTTGAGACCAATCTAAGCAACAGAGACCTTGTCTCAAAATGATTATAAATACTGGGGCAACAAATGTCTTTCTGTGTGTGTGTACATGTGTATTTACCTACCTACACACACACATATATGAATATACATAATCTATATCTGGGATTATATATGTGTATGTGTTGCATTGATATGATCATATGTACATATATAAATGTCTTTGTAAATATTCATGAAAATTTTGGGGGAAAATTCTTAAATTGGAAGTTCTGGGTCAAAGTATATATCCTGTTATTCTATAAACATTAAATGACCTGTTGTGGATTTTTATTTTCTTTGCCATGCTAGAGATTGAACCCAGAGCCATGCACATGCTAGCCAAGTGCTTTCCTATTGAGCTATATTTGCAGTCTTTTTTTAGTTTTATTTTGAGACAGGGTCTCAATTAGTTGCCTAGGCTGGCCTCCAAGTTACGGTTCTCCTACTGGAGCCCTCCTGAGTCTCTGGGATCACAGCATGTACCACCATGCCCAGCCTCTGCTGTGTTTGTAAAGGCATATGCCACCTTCGGTGTACTTCATAAAATTAAATAATACCAACATTTATTCTTCCCTCATCTCCTTTTCCTTCTTGTTTTAGTGACCTTGCAGATGCTCTAGTGATCTTTCAGCTCTACGAAATGATCCGAGTGCCAGTTGACTGGAGCCATGTCAACAAACCTCCTTATCCTGCTCTTGGAGGGAACATGAAGAAGGTGAATGAAATAATGACTGTGGATATACTGTCATTGTTCTGATATAAAACAGAAGATTTAGAGTTTCATAAAGCTTGGTAAAGTATAGTCTGTCCCCACAGTTCTGCTTAAAACCAAAATATGTTAAGCTTCATGCCCTTTTTACAAGTTTGCTTTAATAAATGTTTGGAAAGTTGGAGGCTGTCCTCCCAGTCAGACATTTTATATAAATGCTTTCTTCTTTAGCAAGTTGTAGTACTTAATGTTCTTTGAGATGTATCGTAAGTGCACTTATTTTATAATTGCCACAACGTGCTGAATCTTTACTGGCTATTATTCATTTACTCAGCAGATATTATTTGATTACCTACTATATATACAGTGCAATGAACACTATAAAAAAAAACAGTTATGGAGCCCTGAAGAAATCAGGGAGTTAAGATATGTACATAAACAACTACAATATAGGACAGTATAAGCAAAGTGATAGTATGGGTTTTAAAGAAAAAAAGGCTACAGGTTGCCCTTATGAAAGGCTTCTTGCATGAGGCTGAATTTAAGTTTGGCCTTGAGAAATGGGTCGAATTTTGTCATGAGTATGGAGAAGGGGCTAAGGCTTAAGCTAAATGATACTGGGAAAGTGTGTTTCTGGGAATTAAGGAAAACGGTTTTACTATAGCAGAAGATTTTGATAGGTAAGCAGTGATCATGAACACTAAAAATTGAAATTGGAACAAGATATTAAGAACCTTGAATGCCAGATTAAAGAGCATGGGCTTTAAACTATAAGCAGCGGGAAGTCAATAAATGTTTTTGAGGGCAGTGACTTGATTACAGCTCATGGGAAAAAATCTGGTAGATGAATGTGAAAAGAAGTTCTTCTCTTCTAGTATTCTTCAGATGGGATCAGTTGTGTCCTTGATGTTCATGTTTGTTTTGTTGAAACCTCTTTGGGTTTGTTTTGCATTTCCTTTTTATCTTTTTTTGGTGTCATTTGCTTTCTAAAGTAAAAGTATGCAGTACTTTCAAATTTTAATACTTTCAATGAATCTCATCCTTTTGTTTAAAATAAGGATAATTTAAACATACTAAATAAATGAGTGGACTAAATTTTCTGGAACTTACCTGTTTGATTATTATGAAATTAACCAGTATTTGCATAATGTTAAAACTGTTAGTAGTTGAATAAGTAGAAATATAATCATATTCCTGGACAGAAAGACTAAATAGTGTAAAGATATCATTTTCCCCCCCATTAACTTGTAGGTAGAACATAAGTCTAGTTGGAATCTAAAAAGACTGTGTGTGGAGCAGGGGATAAGTGAAACAATTTGTGTGTGTGTGTGTGTGTGTATTGGGGGTAGGACTTATAAAGTGATTTTAAAGCTTCACTAGAAGAAGAAAAAGTCCTGAATAGTCAAGAACATTTACCAAGGATGTTGAGGGATGTTTTGGAGATGTTGAAAATAGCCACGGGCCACATAATGATGTTCTGGTTAATGATGAACCACATATACAATGGTGGTTCCCTAAGATTATATCACCTGGTGACATTGTGACCACAGTGACACATTGCTCATCAAGCATTACATGGCTATATATAAAAATTTATAATGAGGGTACAGTAAATGAAATATTTTAGTATGAATGTAAAAATGGATTGGAGTATGATAGCCTAGAAATCCTAAACCTAAGAACTTAATGTATGGCAGTGTGTTTGCTGAATTCAAGAGGGGAAGGAAAGATCATCCCAAAAAATGATGCCAGAAAAGACCCACTTAACTCGTTAGGAGAAAAAACAATGTTCACCTTTTATCTTCCACCAAAGTAAATACCACGTGGATTTAAGGCAAGGAGTGTTAAAATATAATAAAACTCATAGAATATAAGTGCATGATTCTCTTCTCTTGGAATAAATAAGAAATTACAAAGGAAAAAGTAGATATAAATAGATTTAATATAAACTTCAAACTTTATATACAGAAATAAATACAACAAGCAAAAGTTAAAAGCAAACTTGAAAACCCCGTATTTGCAAAAAATATGACAAATGGTTAATAATGCAAATATGTAAATAGTTCATACAAATCAACTTCTAAAATCCAGTTGTTGTTACTAAAATAGTACCAGCAAAATGGGAAAACAACATGAGTTTAAAAATTCACAGAAAAAAATGATGGATAACACACAAAAAAATTTTCACCCACAATAAAGAAATGAAGTTTGAAACAAGAAATTACAAGAGGATATGTTCCTTTTGAGAACCTTTCTAGAATCAGTTTGGTAATATATTATCAATAATCTTTAAAAGAATCCTTTGATCTAATAATTCCAATTTTTATCATCTACCCTGATGAAAAATCAGGAAATCAGACAAGAAGTTGTATGCCAGAATGCTTATTACTGTAATGTTTATAGAACAAAAATGAAAATAATCTAGTTGTCAGTAAAGCACTAATAGTGATTCACCTATAAGATGAAGTAAAATTTACCATTAAAAATAGTGTCTTAGCTGGGCATGGTAGAGCATGCCTGTCATCCCAGCAGCTCCAGAGGCTGAGGCAGAAGGATCCAGAGTTCAAAGCCAGCCTCAGCAAAAGCGAGGTGGTAAGCAATTCGGTGAGACCTTGTCTCTAAATAAAATACAAAATAGGGCTGGGGGGTGTGGCTCAGTGGTCCAGTGCCTCTGAGTTCAATCCCCGGTACCAAAAAAAAATAGTGTTTTAACTGAGGCAGGAGGATCGCAAGTTCAAAGCCAGCCTTAGCAACTTAGCAAGGCCCTAAAGGCCCTAAGCAATTGCAGGAGACCCTGTCTCAGAATAAAAAATAAAAAAGGGCTAGGTGTATGTCTCAGTGATTAAGTGCCTTTGGGTTCAATCCCTGGTACAAAAAAAAAAAAAAAAGGAAGAAAGAAAAAAAGTTTTAGTAATAGTGGCATTGGAAAGGGCAATATACAAACCTGTGTATTATGTGATATAAATGTAATTTGATTTAAACATATAATTCAAGAAGGACTTATAATATTCCTCTACATCCTTAGAATGAATATATATTCATAGACTTTGTAATTTTTAAAAATAAAGTCTTTTAAAAGTAAATACATCATAATATTAAAAATTTTTAAATAGTATAATTATGAGATTTATATTCATAATATCTCTGATATTTGGACTGCCTGCATTTTAAAATTTCATTTGATTTGCTTACAGTTTTTGTCATAGAGGTAGAATTCAGAAAATCTCTTTTGTCTTTAGAATTCAGAAAATCTTGTTGAATAATTTCATGTTTTTAAAGATTTGTTTTAGTTGTCAATGAACCTTTTATTTTATTTATTTATATGTGGTGCTGAGGATAAAACCCAGTGCTAGGCAAGCACTCTGCCACTGAGCCACAACCCCAGCCCTAAGTTTTTTTTCCCTTCAAAATTTCAGACACAAAATTTAATAGGAAAACACAAACTGAAACATTCATTATGCTTGGGATTTTTTTAATGTTAATTGCAAAATGTTACAAATATGCAGAATGCTTCCCTTTTTTTTCTTTTTTTTTTTGATACTGGGGATTGAACTCAAGGGCACTCGACCACTGAGGCACATCCCAGCCCTGTTTTGTGTTTTATGTAGAGACAGGGTCTCATTGAGTTGCTTAGCGACTCGCCGTTGCTGAGGCTGGCTTTGAACTTGTGATTCTCCTGTCTCAGCCTCCCAAAGTGCTGGGATTACAGGCTTGAGCCAACGCGCCCAGCTGAATGCTTCCTTTTGACAAATACTAGCTATTTAGTAGAATTAAACATAAAGCTTGAGATAAAGTCAAGGTACTTAAAAAATGAAAAAGCAGTATTTTTCATGACACATTATCACAGGGAATTATTTTACGGACTTTGGACAATCATCTACGGATTCACTTTACTTCACTTATAAAGTTCATAAAACTGCACCATTGAATATATTTCTTCATTACTTTTTCAGTCTTTGTTGTTACTTGGAACCTGGTGTCATATTATGAAATTCTTCTCATTATTCAAATGATCCTCCAAAGCATTTGAAGTGCTTGGAATCATTCTTCCATTCACTCTGAGACTGTGCTCTCCAACTTTTTCTTGCTGTCTTTGTGTTCATTTCACCCCCCTTGGATTGAACCCAGGAGCCCTCTACCACTGAGCTACATCTGCAACTCTTACTTTTTTTGTTTTGAGACAAGGTCTCACTAAGTTACCCAAGCTAGCCTTGAACTTGTGATCCTCCTAACTCAGCCTCTGGAGCAGCGAGGATTATAGTTCTGCATCACCATGCCTGGCTTTGTGTTCATTCTTAACTTACATAGGTTTCCCATATGTTAGCCTGATAACTCAAGAATTTCCAAGACTTAGCTCTTGCCTAAACCTCTTAATTTCTATATTTACAGCCTCAAGAAGCAGATCTATTTTTAGGGTTTTATATACTACCATAAACCTGACTTACCTCTGGGTACCTAATTTCTCATTCTTTCTTTAGTTTAGTACTTCTCCAGATCTTAGAAGTGTTCTGCCAAATTTGAAACTAAATGCTGCCCTAAATAGAACATCATTCCTCTTATGTTACCACCTGTTTCCAGCTTCCCTTTCCTTGTTGGGTATACCAACACCCCTTAGGCCTCTCTATACTAGCAACCCTGAGATTCTTTCTCACCATCCTCCCTCTTAAGCATTTTGCTCAAACTAACTATAAGACACATGGCCTTTTAATGAAACACTTTCTACACAAAAGTGATTATTACAGTTTGCTAGTGAAGTTTCCCATTCAAATGAGTATCCATGGTTTTCCTCTCTTCCTGTTCACAGTTACACAATCAAGAATGCTGATTGTTTTCTATAAATTAGGAATCCAGTCTAATTTTTTACAGTTGTATAAATTTCTATAACATTTATTTCTATTAAATAGGCATAATTAAATATGACTCCTAGGAAAACTAATTTTGAAATATTATCTCCTTGCATTTAAAAAATATAAATCCAAATCAGATGTTTTACTTGATTTTACTAAGTATTTTTTGGAATAAATAGTTAAGAAAAAAACAGTATGATTAATTTCTTTCTTTTTTTTTTTTTTTTTGGTACCAGGGATTAAACTCAGGGGCATTCAACCACTGAGCCACATCCCCAGGCCTATTTTGTGTTTTATGTAGAGACAGGGTCTCACTGTCTTGTTTAGCACCTCGCCGTTTCTGAGGCTGGCTTTGAACTCACGACTCTCCTGTCTCTGCCTTCCAAAGTGCTGCGATTACAGGCGTGCGCCACCACACCTGGCTGCAATTTTCTTTCCAAGGTACTTAAGGCTCCATTTCAAAATAATTCAACCAGAGGCAAGCAGATACAATTTTTGATTTATAAAGTGAACCAGGCAGATGTTACAGAAAGTTCAAAGGATCTTTTTGCCTTTTTTTTTAAACCAGCTGAACTTTGGGAATTTGAATACTCATTTTTTTAAACAAATTTGTTTATTTGTTTAAAACTTTTGTGTGGCCTTTTTGTCTTTCATAGAAATATTTTCTTATTTTTAGAAAAAAAATGTATCTGCTTATCTCTAGTTAAATTGTTTTGAAATAGAGCCTTAACTACCTTGGAAAGAAAATTGAAAGAAACTAATTATACTATTTTTTTTAACTGTTTATTCCAAAAAGTACTTTGTAAATACTTTTCTTCTACTGGTGATATTATACAATTAAGAGAGCATACAATTTCACTGAAGGAAAACTCATCTACGTAAGAATGAATGTGTGTATATATTTCTGTTCTGATAAAAGAAGTATAACACTAGATGATGGGAAATAAGAATCCTCTCTAGAGGCCAGGGTAGACAAAAATTTAAGTACAGAAAGAATGTAACCAGACTTAATATCACTAGAAATAAATAAATAAGTGGGCAAATAATTTATTGGTGTTTATATGTCAGATTTTGACTGTTGGCAGTGCACTGGGCTAGAAGTGGGGAAACTATGATGTAGGTTTATACATGTAAACATTTTTGTTTTTTAAAAGGAGCTATACAATGAGTAGCAAAAGAAATCATGTAAAAGCTAAGTATAATTAGAAGATGGTGCATCAGCACTGCAATATAAACATTATTAGGAGTTCAAATTCAACAATCATTATTAGCTGGTATAGTTAAGGTTGAGTGTTTGTTAAATAAAATAGGCCAAGAGCTGAAACTGAGGATGAGTAAGATCTGGATAAAGAATATGAGAGATGAATATGAGAGATTCTTAATGAAACAATGACTTTTCTATTCCTTAGTTTAAAATCTAGAAAACACATTATTATGTCTGTTAGTGGAATGTAGGAAATTTAGGTTTTTAGTAACATACTTGCCATTAGTAAGATGTGTAATCTTGGATAGTCAAGACTTTTAGGGTAAGACAGACTCAACACTTTTCAGCCAGTTGTTCCTCTATCTAGGTCAACTCCTTAGTGCTTTGATATCTTTAGCTATAAAATGGAAATAATTATTCCTTGCTTTCACTGGGTTATAATGAAATGAAATTCAGTCATATAGTGTTATTGGAATTATATTTCAGATGACTGAATGAGGTTGACATATTCAGGAGATGTTTTTACACACAAACTTTTGCTTGCTTATAGATTGAAAACTGTAACTACGCAGTGGAGCTTGGGAAGAATAAGGCCAAATTCTCCTTGGTTGGTATTGCCGGGCAGGACCTAAATGAAGGGAATTCAACACTTACTCTGGCATTGGTATGGCAGCTGATGCGAAGGTAAAGGCTGATGTGTTTACAGCAACACTGTCAGTTCCCTTCAAATTACTGAGCTGAACTTTTAGCTATTTTTGAAGAATAATAAACACAATAAATATCCAATGTAAAATATATTAATTTTGTAAAGGATTTACTACTGATTATATATACTAGTAATTTTCATTTTAAAATGGGTCAATTTCTTCCTCTCACTTCATTTAGAATGGCAATTATCAAGATATAGAACTAATAATAAGTGTTCATTCGTGGGGGGCGGGGAAGCAGGTACACCATACATTGTTGGTGGGAATGCAAATTAGTGTGACCACTCTGGAAAGCAGGATGGAGATTCCTCAAAAAACTAGGAATGGAATCATTGTAGGAACCAGCTATGCCACTCCTTGGTATATGTTCAAAAGATCTAAAAATCAGCACATGATAGACATGCAGCCACATCAGTGTTTACAGTAGCACAATTCACAATAGCCAAGCTATGGAACCAACCTAGATGCCCTTCAACAGATGAGTGAATAAAGAAAATGTGCTATATATATACAACGGAGTATTACTTAGCCATAATAATGAAATTATGGCATTTGCTGGTAAATGCTTGGAACTAGAGACTGTCATGCCAAATGAAATAAGCCAATCCTAAAAAACCAAAGGGTGAATATTTTATGTAGTGTATAGAAGCTAGTCCAAAACAAAGAGGAAAAAAATAGGGAAAAGAAAAAGCAGGGGAGGGAGACAGAATTCCATCAAAATAGAAGAAAGATCAGTGAAGTAAATGAAGGGGATTGTGGGGGAAAAAAGAATAGTGGAATTAATCTGACCTAACTTTTCTGTGTACATATATGATTATACCACAGTGAATTTAACCATCATGTATATTCATAAAACACTAATTAAAAAAAAAAACTCTAAGTAAATAGCAGAAAGATCAGCAGTAGAGGGAAGGAAATAGGGAGAGAAGGGAAGAGAAAAAGAGGAAGTACTGGGGTATTAAAGAAAATTGTATTCCATACTTTTGTAATTATGTCAAAATTAATTCTAATGTTATTCATAACTAAACAGAACCAATAATAAATAAGAAAAAAGAAAATAGGTCAACCTCTAAAAACACACTTTTTATTAATATCTCTTAAAAATGGCTTTGTAAGTTGTTTTAAATTTTTTAAATACCATATGGTAGTTTTTGTTTTTGCATAGTGAGCTTTGGAACTCTGGAATGTAACTAAGTCCAAATGCCAGGCTAACATTAGAAGTATTTATTAGAACTGAAGTATTTCTCAAATATTTATCTAAATATTGACATAAATGATATGAAAGGATAATTAATTCCTTTTACTCTCAAATATGTGTCTTCTCTGTTGCAGGTATACATTGAATGTGTTATCAGATCTTGGAGAGGGTGAAAAAGTAAATGATGAAATTATTATTAAATGGGTCAACCAGACTCTTAAAAGTGCAAATAAAAATACTTCTATTTCCAGCTTCAAGGTAATCAAGAGTACTTAAGAATTTTTTTCTGTAAGTTTAGGGAGGAACTTTTTATTGAGAATTATATTGGTTAGGTTCAGAATTACATGAATGTAGTATCTTAGAAACACACAACTGAGGAGTTTAGGCATACTAATTATTTGGCATGTGTAAACTAGAAATAATTCAGTTTGAATTTTTATATTTGTGATTGGTTTTCCTATTGAATATAAATGCAAGGTAATAGATGGTGGTAATCTAAAGAAATAGAATCAAGCCAAAAAAAAAAAAAATCCAATTGTCAAATGAAAAAGAAAGATAAAAGCCATTGTTTATATAGGACCTATAACGTTTTGTGCTCCCTAGCAGCAGTCTCAGAATTGTATTGACATCATTTCCAAGGCATAGCAGAGCCAGCCAAACCGATTCAAGTGGGAATTGAGAAAACTGGTAGGAAAAAAAAAATCTTGTCATCTGGCTGCATAATGCACTTAACACTTCCAAGCATTTGTGGATGATCCATAAAGCACTCCAAGATGTAATCTGCCCATACATACCACTAATTTTCATGCATTTTCATTGTGTTTTGCTTTTGCATGCAAGCTGGTGTTAACTACAAATGAGCATGTCTGCTTGTACACCTTCATTCAGTCAGCTTTGTGTTTGTGATTTTATTATGTGTGAAAACCAGCAATTTGTATTTTTTAGTGAAATAAAGAAGTGCAAATAGATGAAACACTAAGCTATCCTAGGAAATATCTACCCATCTTTATTCTTTTCTTTACCTTTGCTCTATTTGGTTAACAACACTGTGGAGTGGAAGAAATGGTAGAAATTGATACATTCAATTTTTTTCATCTTTAGCAAACATTGAAGCCTCAAACAATGATAATAGGAAGTTGGGTGTTGGCAGAGATGTTGCCCAAGTCCTAGTTTAAGTGCTTTTTTTCCTCTTTTATCTTGAAAAAACCAATAATGTTCAGTTTTTATTATTGCATATTTTTTAAAAATAATTTTCAGTTCATGATTTGTCTCTATGTATTTTAGATAGAAAATACAATTTTAAAATGTCAAACAGGACTGGAGGTGTATTATACACTTCTCATTACACTTCAATATTCTCATACCGAATTATATGCATTTATATAGTAATTTAAATAATAAGCATAAACAAATACATTAAAAGCATTTAGGAAAAATGTTTATTAAATGCTTACTATTAAGTAACTTTTCTGGATAAAGAAAAAGAATAAGAAATTAATTTGGCCCTCAGTGTTCATCATTTATTTGAAAGAGAAACTTGTATAACTGAGAAGGTAACAGTACTACAGAGTAAATTATAAGATCTGATTAATACAATTAATATTATCTTGGGTGAAGTCTAATTGATAATTTCCAACTCAATGGTCAGTAAAGAGTGAATGGAGAAAGTTGATTGATGGAGAAGGGATTTAAATTTTTGTGGGGGGGAGAATAAGCTAGAAGGGTCCATCTTGAGTAAAGGCAAGTCTGAGAAGGTGGGGAGAAAGAGATTGGCTAAGGAGGATGGCTTCTGTGGATCTTGTGCTAGATATGGACTAGATCAAGACTGTGGAGGATCTTGATAAAGATTTTTTTTTAAATGTTTTTTTAAGTTGTAGACAGACATAATACCTTTATTTATTTATTTTTATGTGGTGCTGAGGATCAAACCTAGTGCTTCACACGTGCTAGGCAAATATTCCACCACTGAGCCACAACCCCAGCCCTCGATAAAGATCTTAAAGGAGACTGAGTAAGGGGAGTAATGTAAGAAAGGGGACTGATTTAGGAGGACTACTCTAAATGTGGTGAGCAACATAAGTTGTAGGGAGAATGGTAGAAGAAGAACAAAGAGTAAGAATCCAAGGTAGTACATAAGATGTGAAAGAGAGTCTGTATGGGGGTGGGTACTGGGAAATTTCAGAATGGATATATATATGAGCTATCGCAAAAGAACAGATAGGACTTGGCTTCTTGATTTAGAGAAGTGGGGGTCAGAGAGCAGAGTCAGAATTCTTGTTTGGGGCCTGCTAATCTGTAAAACAAAAAGCACAGAGAAATGGAGTGTCACAAAGTGCAGCTGCTTTCTAGAAAAGTTGATGAATTCAGTCTTTAGCTTACAGAGTTTGAGCCAGAAGAAAAGGGGAGATAGCCAGGCATGGTGGCTCAAGCCTGTAATCCCAGCATTTTGCGAGGCTGAGACAGGAGAATCGCGAGTTCAAAGCCAACCTCAGCAACGGCGAGGTGCTAAGCAACTCAGTGAGACCCTGTCTCTACATAAAACACAAAATAGGGCTGGGGATATGAGTCAGTGGTCGAGTGCCCCTAAGTTCAATCTACAGTACCAAAAAGAAAAAAAAGGGGAGATGGACGAAAGGAAACACTAAAACTGGGAGGACAGACTTGGTGACTAGTTGGATAGAAGAGATAGTTGAAAATGGGAGTACAAAAACCCTATGAGGGTTTAGAACGCTCACAGAGAACAGCAGCCGGAGAGCACAGAGGCAGAAAGCAGCATTGCCAAAGTGCTTGGCATTTCATAGGTGCTTGATATAATGCCCTTTTAAAGACAGAGCAGATGACTAAGAAATGTGTCAGTGGCTCTGCTAGAAAATAGCTGGGATGGGGGAAGTTTTTTCCAGCCATGGAAGGCAGTGTCTGAAGGTTAAAATAAATGGTGCTAGTAAGAATTTATTAATAATACTCAAGGTGATGCTATAACTAGACATTTCAGAAAAGGCAAATTTACTCTCTTTAGTTGCAAAGTAATTTTTCCTCACCAAGACAGGGAGGTGAGATATCACCAAATAACAATAATCATAATGACCATGTGTGAAGTGTCACTGTGCTGAGCACTTTACACAGTTTCTTTTAATTCTTTCAGTGAGCAAAAAGGAGAGCAGTAGAGCAGTTAGATTAAATAACTTGTCCACTGTCATCAACCTTTAAGCAGAACAGTTGGATTTTACATCCAGGGCTGTCTACCTGCAGACTGAAACCCAAGCTTTGGAGTTGTAGGGCCTTGAGTTTGGCTCTTGGCTCAGCCATTTATCTGCTGTGTGACATATTGCTCATTCATTCCATCAATATTCAAAGCTTACCCTGTGTCAGGTGCCTTGCTAGTTACTGTGATTACATATAGTGCCCTCAAAGACCTATTTTTGTAAAGACTAGATGACCAGAAGGAGATGAATTAAAGCTTTATTGAAAATACATGCTCTCCGGCCGAATCCTCCCGTCTATCAGTGTGTCCAGGAGGCATGGCGCTGGGGCTCTGGCATAGGGAGAATTCGAAAGGCCCAGTCAGGAAGGGGAGGGCTTGGGGGCAGGAAGAGAAGGCCAGAGTCCTTCCTGAATCGGGAAACCCGCTGATTGACAGGAGGCATGTCTACTGGTGACTTTTCGCAGCTGCTGACTGCAACTGCCTTGACAGGTCCCTTTAATTGGACATTTTGGACCCTGATCCAACCTAATAATTTTGTCATAGAGAAATAAGAAAACAAAGATCATAGTACAGGTGTCAGCAATACCATATGAATCAGTTAAGGGGACATGGGAGCATATGAGAAGGGGCCTGTTTTACTGAGACCTTAGCAGTCTACTCTATTAGCTAGGCTACATCTATTGATGAATAAAACAGAACTTACGTCTGCCTCGGCATTAGTTGTTTGACCTTGGGCTAGTTATTAATTTCTCTGTGCTTCAGTTTCCCCATCTAACATGAAGATATTAATACCTATCTTATAGGATTCTTGTCAGACTAAGTTAACAAATGTAAAGAGCTTAACAGTACCTGGCACATATTAATGGCTAAATAAATGGGACTTACTATACTATACGTCATCATGAATATATAAAGGGCATTATATGTTGAGAGGTTCCTGTGAAGTCTTTTAGGCAACCCTGGTGGCCACATCACTGTTTTTCACTTTTTATTTTTAAAAATGATAAGAAGAGCGACGGGGTGGAATGTTCTAATAGTACTTACCAAATTAGAGAATGAGACAGTGAAAATCAAGCTAATTTCTAAGCTTATTCTCTTTAAAATTCTAGAAATTGTTTTTGCTTAATTTTTTATGATTAACTTAAAGGAAAAAATGGAAATTTATATTTAAAATTAAGAATTTTCAACTATAGCCCATTACTGTGCAAGTCTTTCACTAATACTGTACCAGAGGAGTTGGAAGACAGGTCTGTTATCAGATAACAGACCTGATGTAGTCTTTAGAAACTTAAATTTTCTTTCAACTCAGTAAAATCTTTACCCAAAGTGAATCATAAGGAAATAAGTAGAAAAAAAATTCTTGTTTTCAAACTCTAAATCAAGAAATATTTTAAATACCAAATAGGTAAACAAGTGATCAAAATAGAGTACCACTAAACAAATCATTTGTGTGCTTTTGAATCATTGTAGAAACCAGATCCAGATTGCCAGCATAAGGTAGACTAACGAAACCTAATTAATTTTACCTTCCAACCCTGCCTGCTCCACATATGACTTATAAAATTAGCATTTCTGAATAAAATTTTTCTAAATAATTTTTCTAATGAATAACATTTTTCTTAAATTCATAAATTAAGTGGCTCACAGGTCATGTCCTATTGCTCTTTACATGGCTTCAAATTGTTTTGTCAGATATTTACTATACTACTCCTTCATATTTTTTATCCAAAGATCTAAAAGCACCATATTATGGTGATACATGCATACCAATATTTATAGCAGCACAATTCACAGTACTCAAGTTATGGAACCAGGTTAGGTGTCTGTCAACAGATAATAAAGAAAATATAATAATACTCAATCTAGTTTTGCTCAGGCATAATGGAGAATGAAATTATGTCATTTGACAGTAAATGTAAGGAACTGGAGAATATCATGCTAAGTGAAATGATAAGCCAGTCTCAGGAAGTCAAGGGTAGAATGCTTTCTCTTGTATGAGGAAGAGAGACAGACAGAGATGGATCAAAAGGGGGATGGGAATCTCATGAAAATAGAAGGGAGACCAACAGAGTAGAGGAAAGGGATCAAGAAGGAAGAAGGAAGGAGGAAGTGAGGCCCTAAGCAACAGTGAGACCCTGTCTCAAAATAAAAAGAACTGGAGATGTGGCTCAGTGGTTAACTGCTTCTGTGTTCAATCTGGTACCAAAAAAAAAAAAAAAAAAGGAGGAGGGGAAGGCATAGGAAACAGGAAGTACTAGGGAATGAAATCTATCAAATTATGCTATGTCCAGGTAAAAATATACTACAGTGAATCTTGCATATATATACATATATGTGTGTGTATATATAATGATGCACTAATTAATAACTGGTGAAGGGAAATCAGCAGTAGAGAAGAGCAAGCAGATTGGGGGGAGGCAAACGGAAGATACTGAGGAAGGAGATTGAGCAGATTATGTTTTGTGCATGCTCAAATATGGCATAATGAATACACTATTATGTATAATTATAATGCACCAATAACAAATGTTAAAAAAAAACCCACATTTGGCTAGGCGCAATGGCACATGCCTCATGCTAGTAATCCTAGCTACTTGGAGGCTAAGGCAGGTGGATCACAAGTTTGAGGTGGCATCAGCAACATAGCAAGACCCTGTCTCAAAATAAAAAAAAAAAAAAAATTAGAAAGGGCTAGGTATGGACTGGGGTTGTAGCCCAGTGGTAGAGTGCTTACCTGGCATGTGTGAGGCACTGGGTTTGATCCTCAGCACCACATAAAAATAAATAAAATAAAGGTATTGTATCCATCTACAACTAAAGTATTTTTTTAAAAAGGGGGCTAGGTGTGAGCACCCCTGAATTCAATCCCCGGTACCATAGAACGAAACAAAAACCACATTTGGCTAAGAACTGTATTAGATGCTTTCACGTATATTATAATATTCCCAAGAATCTTGTGATATTCCCATGTTAGGAATTAGGAAAAGGCATAGTTTGGCCTCAAGAAACAGAAACCGAATTTAATGTGACTTAGGTTAAAAGGAAAGGTAGTTAATACAATAACAAATGGAAATGTAGGGTAGACATAAGGACTAGTTGAGCCAGTAATTGAAGAATGTCATTCAGGACTCAGGGTTTTTCCCCATCTATGCCAACTTCACCCTAAAGCTGGTTCTCCTCTTGATTATAGCACAGCTGCTGGTTGTGACAGAGGTTTCATCCTCTCATTCACATTCAGGAGGAGGGGTTGCTGGCTTTCTGTAGTTTAATTCAATTAGACTCAAATTAAAACCACTGTGATAGCAGGCTAGAATTACTCCATTAAACTTGGACTAGTGTTTTTCAATCTTTTGTCATTACTATTCCCCTTAGAAGTGTTTTTAGACACTTGTTTCCTAATTGCCTTTTTCCTGTGGAAAAATATACTGAAAAAGATATACTGAAGCCGGGCACAGTGGTGCACACCTGTAATCCCAGCACTTTGGGAGGCTGAGACAGGATAATCGCGAGTTCAAAGCCAGCCTCAGTAAAGGCTAAGCAACTCAGGGAGACCCTGTCTCTACATAAAACACAAAATAGGGCTGGGAGTGTGTGACTCAGCAGCCAAGTACCACTGAGTTCAAGCCCTAGTACCAAAAAAACAAAAAACCCCAAAACCGAATATCTGTTTATGCACACTGTATGCTTTTACATACAAAGAATAAGTTTGTTGCCCTGCCTTCATTAAGAGAGCATGGTCTAGACTTCAGATTCCTTCCTGAAGCTCTGGATGGGATCAGCTTTCCGTGAAGCACATATCCATATGGGGGAGGAATGGGTACAGAGCAAAAATATGAGTTCTGTTAGAATGGAGAAAGAAGAAAGGAGTGAGTGGATGCTGGGCAGGCAAGCAACAGTGGCCATTATTCAAGCTGAGAAAAAGAACAAATAATTTGTTCAAGTACTGGTAAGCAGCAAAATGAATTCAGATCGTGTGTGTGTGTGTGTGTGTGTATTTTTTTACTTCAGCTACAACACTCTATCCACTAGAATTTAGTTATCCATTTTTAATTCACCTCAGGGGTAACTTCAAAATGCAAAGTATCTTACACATTAGAGTCAGACTGTCGTGGGTTCTAATACTTGTTCTGTATTTGTTGGTTGTGTTAAACAAGTCACATGAGCTTTCTGAACTTCATGTTCTTTATCTTTAAAAGAGGCTTTATAATTCCTTTTTAACTAGGACGTTAGGATTTTAGAAAGAGGATTAAATAAGCTAAAATATGTAAAACAACAAGAACAATCCTTTGTAAATGTTAGTTCCCTTTCACTATTTAGTTTTTCTGTTCAAAAACTATTAAGTGAAGGCTTGGAAATTCATGGTCTAAGAAATATTACCAGAATTTGTAAAATTATTAATTTAAAATCTATCTTCTATTCCCTTTCCAAAGTTATTTTTCATGGACTGGATACTATAGTTAGCATACTTAGGAATACTCACATCCCAAAACCTTATTCAGGTATGTGACAACTCTTTACACTATTATTTGTATAGAAAGATTGAAGAAAAGAGTATTTTAAATCATTTTGTGTGCTGGTTACAGAAATGTTTAAAATTAAATACAAAGAAAATTCATAGATAACATTCAGTTAAGTGACTATGACCACAAGAGACTGACATTTGTGAAAATTAAAGGTAAGATGTTTAAGAATGTTCATCTATGCTTTATTTCCTAGGATAAATCTATTAGCACAAGTTTACCTGTCCTAGATTTAATAGATGCCATTGCACCAAATGCAGTTCGTCAAGAAATGATCAAGAGAGAAAACTTTTCTGATGAGGATAAACTGAACAATGCTAAGTAAGTCTTTAGAATATAGTGAGCTTTTTATTCTCTCAAATCCTTAGAGGAGAGGATTGTCTTGTCAAGATATTCCATTTCAGTCAAAATGTATTTTGACATTTTTGGTGTTACTTAGTTGTTTCAGTACATTTTTAAGGACAACTTGCTTTGGGAATGTGATTTAAGAATCACAACTTTAACCTTTTCATAAATTAAATCTATCCAAATATTTGTTTTGTTAAAGTATTTAAGCAAAAACATTTTATGTAACAAATAACAAGATATTTTTCTTGTCTTTTCAAGATATGCCATTTCAGTTGCTCGAAAGATTGGTGCTCGGATTTATGCATTACCTGATGACCTCGTAGAAGTAAAACCAAAGATGGTTATGACGGTGTTTGCATGCTTAATGGGAAAAGGACTGAACAGAATAAAATAATGAAACTAACATGGTCTGCCACATTAAACACATTGAATGCCTCACAGTTTACAGAATTATGAAATGTAGTGGATATAAAATCAGAGTATTTGTATGGGTAAAATAGTTATATGTTCATTAATGAGTTTAACATCCTGTTCATATTAGTTAGAATTTATCATCTTTTTGGATAACACCATTTATTTACCAATCAATACTGATAGTAGAATGTTTGTTATTAAGCTGATGTTTCATGATTAAATTACTTTTGTTTCCCAAAAGTCTTACAAAAGCAAGATTAATTCATTCTTTTTCCATGGTTCAAGAAAAATCAGTTAAAAAAAAAAAAAGTATTTGCAGGTCCTGTTGTGAAATGTGTTTTCACTTCTTTGATGTGTTATTTGTTATCCTGAATGTATTCAAAGTCATAATCCAGTCTAATCCTTTTCTTTCTCCAACCGTGTAAAGTGGTCTAAAAATTTAACCTTTCTGTAAATTTCTACACTGTCTAAAATTTCAAAGTGGCAAGTATTGTTCATTAACATTAAACTTTTTTACAAATGAGAACTAATTCTTAAATAAATCCCAAATTTCACTCTCTTGTGTAAATAGCAGGAGCTTTTTACTTAAAACTTAATTTTAACTGTGTTGCTACTTTTAAACTCCTAGTTTGCTTTATCTATGACAAGCAGCATATACTATATGTTCATAGGATGTTATTAGAGAAATATATGTGTGTATGTATATTTTGCACTTGAATTACCTAGGTTTGCTGAAATGGTATATATAATCAGTTAATCAGCCAACCAGTAAGTATTTATTTCATCCCCACAATATATGTAACACTTCAGTTTGTGGATGTCTGATACGTGAAGATTTCTTTTACAGATATTCATTATGAATGTGCAGTTATTTCTCAACTGATAAATTCCAAATACTTGTAGCCAGACATTTGCTAGAACAAGTGGACATTATCTCGTTAGCTTCATATTACAATTAGCAGCTTACGTGTATAATTAAACCTATATAATTTACAATATGCCTACTGAATATCTTTAGTAGAAAGTAATAAAGCTAATATTTAACAGAGTATTTTTACATGTGTTTTTCACAGTCTCCTGTAAACTGGCAATGTTTGTTTAATGTTTGTGTTACTTAGGAATATCTAAAGCTTGAGACCTATTTTTACCCTGAATTTTTAACAGTAGGCCATTCTACTGCTTACGGTTGAATCAAAAAATCTACTTCCTCCATCTCCTACTTTCAGTGCCAGCAGGCAATACTGCTGTGCAACAAAAATGCTGTCACTTTATCTCAGTGTGAATGAGTAGTTTTAATCCTCCTTCTATTATTGATTAAAACAGTTGTGGTAAGAGTGAAAGTAACTTCGTGTTTAGAATAGAAATTTTCAAGTGAAATGATCGATAGGTGGAATTTTGAAATATATTCTTCTACAAAAGATTTCATTCCCTTTTATATTTTGATGATTGTTTTCTTATATAAAATTAAGGTATGTTATCTTTTATGAGATTATTTAAACTATGCTTCCCTGATTTTTTTTCACCATCATATTCACTAAGATATCTGATTTACAGGAAATTTGGCACTTTATTCTTTTTCCTCACAAAGTATATTTAATAAAAATGCTGTGTATGTAGAAATGTGTCAGTATTTATTTCATTTAAAGATACAGCCCTGAAAATTAGTCTAGGGTAAACTTATTTTCCAGAAAAGAGAACAATTCCTAATTTAATTAGTAAAATTAGATCATTACTCTGAAGGTGAGTGTAGCTCTTTCCTGTGAAGAATTTTATTAAAGACTGTGTGACTACTAAAAATCTAGTTTGTGTTGAATAATTTGAGTGAATTCATCAATTCATTAACATAAATTTATTGTGTACTAGGATGGAGGTATTATGTTATTCATTAGGGATTCAGCTGAGGAAAATACACAGTCTTCTGACCTTATATTCTAGTGGAGAGAAACAAACAATAGGAATTTTAAACAGTGCAGGTGAAGAAATAAATGTGGACAATGTGATAGAAACTGAGTTGGGAATTGAGGTGTAGATAAATTTGGTTTTTAGGGAAGGTCTCACTAATGATGTTTTATTTAGACTATGAATGTTCAGCTGAGAGAACAAGAACAAAGACTCTTCAGCCTGGAAGAGCCTTGTAAGCATTATAGAAAAGAAAACAGGCAAATGTCCCCTGAGAGTAGTAAAGGAGAGGGACAGACACTGAAGGTGTAGATGGGGTCAATCCTATTTGTAGGACGAGATCTAAATCTGGATATTTTCTTCTCTGACTGGAGTTATGACTGTTCTTTTGTACCTGTGATTTGAGTAAGTTGCTTTGAATCTTACTGCTGCTTTGAATGTGCTGCTTCTGAATCTTGTATACGGTTGTTCCTAACACTACCATTGGTCTCTATGTGACATGCAGAATAAACTGATACATGTAGGTATGTTTGAATACCTCAATTTATGCTAGATAGAGTTTACCAGAGAGGCAACAGAAGATATTCTGCATCAGAGATGATCCAAAGGTTTGAAGAACAGAGCAGTTAGAACACTGGTTTACTTTGAAGTAGGTATAGCCCCCAAATACTTTGGAATGTCTGCTAGGATATCCTAAAGTAGGGTATCTTAGAAATTAATCCAGCCCCCTTGGAAGTACTAGATAAAGAATCATCTAAGCCCAGAAAACTGAAAAAACTTCAGATTAAAGTGAAACAATACCTATACCTGTGTCTCTGTCTCTATAGCTCTCACTCATCTGAATTTTAACCCTCAAACACTCTGCAATTTTGGATGGCTCAGAGTTAGGGTTGTTGTACTACTGACTAAACATTTGGCTGAAGTACAGAATGTATAAGCACATACACATAAATATGTAACTGTTCACTCGCCTTAAAAAAATGAGAAATTTTGACATTTCACCAAACGTGGAATTGTACTGAACATGACAGAAGGGGAATTTGAGGCAAATTCAATAGGTTATCAACTATTTTGAAGTAAACACATAGAAAAAGTTTGGAAAGATAGGCAATCTTGGCATCTGCTAAGGCCTTTTAGAGCTCATCTAAAGAGGACTTCCACAACAAAGTTCCATTTAGGCGATTGTGAAATAAAGTGTCGGTAGGGATAGGAAAGGAAGATAACTTGAATGGGATGGAAAGTATTCCCCTCAAATACAAGATACTCTGAAGTAAATTTATGCATTGTCTTAAAACCTACAGCCTTAAAGGTACAATTTAGATTTTTTCCTATAGTTTATTGTGGGAAGCAATAAGAAAGAGATGTAAGTTCTGGTTTTCCCTCCTTACCTTTCAAAGGTGGAAGACAACATCAGATAATGGTTAATCCGCTTTAAATAAAAATTTGATTAAAATAAATTATTCAAGAAAGTGGCACTTAGTGTGTCAGCTGTTGCCTAAATAATAGATCCATCTTTTAAATTAAATATGCATGTAATAAATGTGACCACTGGAAGAACTGTGATGCACTTACCCAAATGCAACGGCGTCTTTTAATCATAGGCGAATAAATGTGTGACAGGAATATTAGGTCAATTTCAGATCGCAAACTTATTTAAAATTACTTGTGTATGTTTGTGTATATAATATATATCCCTTAAAATGATATCTAGGAGCTGGGGATAATGCTCAGTTGGTAGAGTGCTTGCCTCGCATGCACAGGGCCCTGGGTTCAATCCTCAGCACCACAAGAACAAAAATGATACCCAACCCAATGTAAGGACGGACAGACCCCCAAGTGTGGCGGCGTGCCGGGGCTCTCCCCTCCGCGTAGACAGAGCGCCCTGGACCTTGAAATACTTGGGCAACTCCACGGGGGAGTCTTCGACTAAACCTTGTCGTCAGAGGCTCCAATAGATATGTGATGCGTATTTACTAATGCACAGCAGCAGCCCCCGGAGAAATAACCTCAAATTCGCAACCTGGGTGTGAAGAACACGGGCCCGGAGTCTCACAGCACCTCGACCTGTGCGGCGCCTTGCAGTTACTGCTCGCGGAGCGGAGCCAGAGGGCAACGCGTCCTCCAAGCCCGCCCAGCCGCAGGTCACGCCCACCAGAGACCGCCGCCGCCGCCGGCTCCGCCCAGCTGGCCGCAGGCCCCGCCCCGGTGTCGTCGCTACCGCGGGGTAGAGGATGACGTGAGGAGAGTGGCGAACATCACCCGGCTCCGCTGGGCCGGCGATTCCTTCAGCCCCGGAGCCCGGCGTGCTAGGAAGCGCCTGCCCGAGCTCCTCTCCCAGCGACCTCTCGTCCTCTCCCTGGGCCGGGCCGCCCCCGCGCGGCCCCTGCGGCTCCTGGCACGGCCCCGCGCGCGGCTGCCGCCCTGGCGCGCTCCACTCTGTCGTCCCCGGACGGGCGCGGACCAGCTCGGCCCGGGCGCCGGCGGCTGGGGAGGGGGCGCTGGCCCCGGGGCCGCGCCGGCGCTGCCACCAACCTGGGGCTGTCCGTGGAGGGCGAGTGCTGGCTCCGAGGGGAGGCGACGCCCTCCGGGGCCAACGGGCCGCGCGCCGAGGCGGCCGTGGGAACGACTCATCCCTTTTCCAGCCCCGGGGCGGCGCTGGGGTCGGGGTCGGGGCCGATGGGCGCCCCGCCCCCGTCCCCCGGCCTGCCCCCTTCGTGGGCCGCGATGATGGCGGCCCTGTACCCGAGCACGGACCTGTCGGGCGTCTCCTCCTCCTCCCTGCCTTCCTCCCCATCTTCCTCTTCGTCTCCGAACGAAGTGATGGCGCTGAAGGATGTGCGGGAGGTGAAGGAGGAGAACACTCTCAATGAGAAGCTTTTCTTGCTGGCATGCGACAAGGGTGAGAGCCAGGCCCCTTCCTCCGCCTCTGGACGCCCCTGCGCTCGCTCCCCTCGACCTCTCCCCGGCCTCAGCTTGCTCGGGCACTCCCTCCCTGCTCCCGCGGCGGCCGCCGTTCTGCGCCCCCGGGCGGCCCCGCGCTGTCTGCCCCAGGAGCGTGCAGCCGGCGGGCAGGTGGGGCTGGGGAGCGCCCTCCGCGGGTCCCGGCTGGAGGTGGCTTTAGCCCCACCCCTGCTACTGACCCTGTGGGTGATCTGGGCTAGTGTCCGAGCTTCCAGTCCGAAAATCCCACGACCTTCCGCTAAGATTCCTCCCATTCATGGGCTCTCTCCTGATCTGTGTTTTTAGAAAAAGATCCTTTCTTCTATTATTTAGCGACGACCGCCCAGTGATTTGACTGATGGCGGTGGAATGGAATTAAGTTTCTGAGTGTCTAGGTAGAGATACATCAAATCAAGTCAGGACTGGAGAAATTCTGCCTTAGTTCCCAGAAGTTTCTCCAAACTTAGGGAACATCTACCATGAGTTCGTGCTCTTTGATAGAAAAGTTTATGGCTCCAGAACCACCTTTGGGAGATAATGGCAGTGGAAAGTAATTACAGGGCGAAAATACAAGGAATATATTTAGCTTACTTTTCTTCTTGAACAATATATAAATAGATCATGTTAAGACCACTTAAGAAGTCTTTTCACATAAGCATGTTTTCGAGTGATGCACATAATAAAAGGAATAGGAAATGAATTGCCCTTAGGCATTTCATTTCCTACATGAGGAATATTGAAAATTTTGTTTCTAAATTTGTGCAGCTTGCTGTTCAATGGCCATGCTAACTTAAACTGTTAGAACCTTGCAGACTTCAAAACAAACCCAAAAGGCAACTTATACTGTGAAAAGACTACAGAAGATTTTTTTGTTTGCCAGCATGTGTGAGTGTATTTTAAATAAATGACAGTCTTCCTAACCTCTCTTATTGCTTTTGAAATAGAATTTTATTTGCACAACTTTTTAGAAAACTCATTTGACATATAAACAAAGTCCACCTATGTCTGTCATCAAGGTGTTCTCATGTATTATGGAACCATTTGTTAGGGTACACCATAGACACAACTTTAAATAGTCTTGGGATTGTAAAGAATTAGAGTATATATCTATAATGTCACAAAAATTATGGCCTATTGGTTATGTAAAGTTATTTACTGATGCTGGAGTGGCTTGCCTGAGTTCTCTTCCCTCAAAAATTCTGTGATACGAAAAGGGAAAAGATTGTGTTGTACTAGAACAAATTATTAAGTGGCCACTTCATCTACCCTAGACCATAATGCTGTGGTTATTTTAAAGCAAACAAAGTATGTCAGGAAAGGGAATTTGATATTTCTGGCAAACTGAGGACAGAGAGATGTCATAATGAAATATGATGAAAGTAGCTATTTGAAGTGTGTATATTTAGGATTATTGCATGACATGTCTTTAACAAGAAGAGCTTTAATTGATAACTATTTGATAGCCTATCCATAGTAGCTGTTGAAGCATCTTGATATTGTCAGCTTACCATTTTGTAACATCAAGATTCTTGAAGAAATTTGGCTTTTGAGGATGGGTTGAAATCAATACACATACTTTATCTCCCTATATAAATTTTAAAAATATTAAATGAGAGATTAAACAGGTATTTTCTATGTTTCAGGTACATTGAAACAAGTTCTTGGGTTAGATTTGGAAAAAAGGCATATTACCCATAATTATGGTATACATTTATACTTAAAGATAAATTCAATTTATGGTACTTTTTGATTTACAAAAAAGTAGTGCATTTTTAGTTTACATGTCAATATTCACTAATATAAACTTTTTTTTTAGTGTTACCCAAACCCAGTTTAAAAGTGAAAAATTTCTTGAGGTAGCTATAACTCCTACAATTATGTTGAAATTTCAATAGACCAAATAGCAAACATTTACAAAAACAGCTATTGGGGTAGAATGCTCATGCTTTTCATAGATGATTTCATTTAATCCTCTATGAACCAGATTTGTGTGTGTGGGTGTGTGTGTGTGTAGCAATATGGCAATTGCCACTGTATTATTGAATGAATGAAAATCATTTGTGTCAGAAAAGACATATCCACATTTGAACTTAATAGTTAGTAACTAAGCTTGCTTTGTATGGAAGTTTTGTAAACTTTGATTTCTGTATATTATTCATCCGGTAAAGGTAAAAAAAGCAAGTATGCCACCTTAGTAGCACCAGAGCAAATCAACTAATATCATTTCACAATCTTATTCTACATGTGTAAAATGTTTAAAATAATCCAATTAGGGAGAATCTAGAAATTCCTAAATTCCTAAAATTGTGAAAACGAGGTAGTTATGTATATGTTAGTAAATGGGTAGCCCTTTGAAAGGTGGTTACAGATTAAGGTGTAAACAAAAAAGTAGGAATAAACAAAAAAATAGGAAAGGAAAAGACTTTATAACAACAGCTGGCTTTTAAGTAAATGAGCTGAATAGATCTAGGCCACTGCTCATCTAGGTAGTACCCACTATGACTGTTACTGATCTTCAGAATGAGTTAGGATCATGGCAGAGGTAACACTGGGTCCTTTTTAAAATGAAAACCTTAGGGGCTGGGGTTATGGCGCAGTGGTAGTGTGCTCGCCTAGCACTCATAAGGCACTGGGTTCGATCCTCAGCACCACATAAAAATAAAGATATTTTGCCCACCTACAACTAAAAAAATAAATATTAAAAAAAAATGAAAACCTTAGACTAAAACATTAATTGAAAGTTCCTATTCCAGTAATATGTCTGTCCCCACCCCAATGAATTTCTCAGAAAGTACATTCATATTCTTTTTAGACATAGAATTGTACAATTCAGAGGTGAAGACTAATTGAAACAAGAGCTGACTATAAATGTGTTGTTTTATTAAATAGTAGTGGTTCTTACTACCTATGTCATTTTCCTCCCTCATTGAGAATTACTATGGTGATGAGCCTCTTAATGATGGGAGCTTATTGTAGTCCTTAGGGCTGCCGACTGGAAAAAGTAATAATTTTAATTTATGATTCATGTTAATTTTCCTCATTTAAAGTAACTGTTTTTAGTACATATTTGTGAACATGAACCCACAGAAACTCTCGAATTTGCTGATGATTAGTAATCACTTCTTCCACAGAAGAAAGAGGTACGAAGTGATTCCATCTCAGCCAACTCTCAGTGAGACTATTTTTGGGAAATTTAATTTGTATTTGAGTCAGCATTTCTTCTTGACATTTCAGCATGGGGTCAAGAAAGGATGGACAAGGCAGAATTTCAAATTCTATTCCCAGGCTTGTCCTATTTAGTGTTCTGTCATCTTTGTAATATGTTTTCTGGGTTGTAAGGAGGAATGCTTCAGTGACGGCCTTCCTACATAAATTGTTGGACTATGGATACTTTTAAAATGTGCAACATTTCTGGTGAAGTAATATAAGCTGCTTTTTATTAACACCTTATATATTTAATGGGACTTCTTCGTTTTAGCTATTTGAAAAGAGATTTTGAATGTGAGGTAGGAGGGTGGTGGGAGAGAACTGTAGAGGACCGAGTATTAGTGAGAAGTTTTGTGTTGGTAGGCAGCACCTAGTGTAGAGGTATGTGCTGTGGGAAGAATACTTTGCAGAGAGGAGAGGGTATCGTAAAAAGGGTACCATAGGCATCATTCTATAAACATTTCTCAAATTGTCCGTAGGTGCAGCACTTAAGAATTTTGTATAGGAAATCTTTTAAAATCACCAAAGTTTTAGATTTACTGGTTAGGAAATGTTGCCAAATGGTATGGTTATCTTAACAAAATAATGTTATTTTAACAAAAAGAAAGAGAGAGAGACTCAGTTCACCAGCATCTTGATGGATAATTCATCCATAACAGATTCATTGAGGAACTAGCTGCCTCACAGTTGTATATACTGGCATTTCTTTGCAATGATCCTACAAGTGTATTTCTTAATATTATTTTTACTTTGCTGGTCTTTTCTATGTCATCAAAATATTCTTGGCATATTCCTAATTGTGTTAAGATATTGGAAAAGTGTGTTATCAATAATTACTGACTATATCCCTATCCTTTAAGAGTTTTTTTCTGTTATGAAGATGATCTCTTGTGCTCTAGTGAGGAAGCAGTCAGGAAGAAAAAAGCATGTTATATATAATAGATCTGACTGAAGGGAAATAATAGCAAAGGCTCAATTTAATGTGAATGGCTTATATGCGATTTGGAAGATAGGACATTCCTAGTACAGAGCAATCTCTTATTTTGGCAGTTAATAAGATGAATAGGATAGATAGATTAAATAGTTAAAAGATGCAATTAATTTAAGAAGTATTGTAGCCTAAAAATAATTACTCTTCTTGCTGCCAGTACTATAAATATGTTCTTCACAGCTGATTCTACCAAATGTAGTGATACTGAGAAGTTTAAGATCTAGGGTTAGTTAGTAGTTTAATAGGTAATGAGAACTTTGAAAGTAATGAAGGAGTGAT
Organism: Geosciurus inauris; assembly: GCA_004024805.1. Taxonomy (NCBI): domain Eukaryota; kingdom Metazoa; phylum Chordata; class Mammalia; order Rodentia; family Sciuridae; genus Geosciurus; species Geosciurus inauris. The sequence continues at coordinate 51,739 of PVHX01007951.1, forward strand.
AGGTATTGATTTTTAGGAGGCCAAATGAATGATCAAGATTAAAAGAATTCCAGCACCACCAATAATAGTTAGGAGATCCAGTAGAATTTCTTTGAATGCCAAAACTTTTTCCTCTTAATAAAGACGGTTTTAAGTACAATTGGGAATATTTCAATTAGCATGTAATTGCCATACTCAGTTTATTATAGAAACTTGGCTTGAAAACATTTACAAATTTTTTGATGGACATAATTCTCTCATTCTTAACCCCTAACTTAAATTTGGTTAAAGTAAAATTAAAACTGATCAACATTAGTGCTCCCATTTCATTAATAGTGAAATTTAACATTTTAATACCAGAAAATCAAATGAGATGCCAGTGAGAAAAGTTGGAATCACCTGTTCTTAATCAGTATTGTAACATTTCTTCATTGTATTGCTCAAGAGTTTATCACAGCTGGGCAGAGTAAATTTGTGTGAAGCATCCATGAAATTTCTCTGGTATTTTATATACTATTTCATTTTTTTAAATTGACGGTTGGGATTCACTACACTGATTTCATGACTGCTAATGGGTTGCAAACTATAGTTTGAAAAACATTGATCTAGAATGATCATAGTGGGTGAGCAGGAGAGTGGCACAAGTCCTACAGGGCTTCATAGGCAGTAACGTGATAGAAAATCATGAAAGGATTGTAAGCTTGATATGCTTTGAATTTTCAAAAGACCACTCTGGTTGCTGGGTGGGAATGGATTGAAGAGGTGGAGCTAGAACAGGGGCGAGTAAACTGTGGCCCACACTAGGACTGGTTTTTACATTTGAAATAGTTAAAAAATATTTTAATCCAAAGAATTATAACATGTGAAATTCAAATTTCATTGTTTATATACAAAGTTTTATGGGAACATATCCACATTAATTTTACATATGATCTGTGGCAGCTTTTGTGCTAAAGGAGCCTGCTTGAGTCATTGCGATTAGGATGTTCTAGCCCCAGAGCCTACCGTATATACTATCCAGACTCTTTTCAGAACAAGTTTGTTAACCCCAGTGCTGGAATGTAAAGTGTTACTAAAATAATATAAAATTGCACTAGAGGAAAATAGTCCAGTGTGAATTTAACTCCAGTTCAGTTGTTCCGAGGTGATTAGGTGTTTTAAAGAGACTGAAAAAGCAGGTGCATGGGGGCTTAGTAGAGTAAGGAAAGTGAAAAACTACAAAAAGGAGAAAATAGTTGGTCTATGTGAAACCAATCTGGGTTTACTAACTGGTGCTTAATGGAAATTAGGCTTCTACCTCTCACCAGGCTGGGAACAAAGGTCCTGTTCAAGTCCAGTCAAGCTCCTCTGGACTTTGGTCAAGGAGAGAATCTTTTTCAGCAGATGTATCAGTTAGAGGCCATTTCCTTGTCCAGAAAAGAGAGAATGGATGGGGATATGTAGATAAGTATGGGTGATACTTTGGAGAGGGGACCAAGATGATTGCTGTTGAACTGGCATGCTCCCTGTGGAATGGATTGAAAAAAGCTTCTTTTTCCTTAACTGACTTCTTTGACAACCATCAAGTCAAAACACTAAACTATGTTGCATTTCCTTCTATACGTTTTTAAAAAACAAAGAATGTATGTAACTCATGAAAGCAACTTCTGTTTAAAATGGAAATGCAAAGTATATTTGTCTGATAAACACAGGCATGTTGAACTGTAACCCATACTGTGTTAACTAGCTTCTTGCTGTGTATTTTAAGTTTCCTAACCTCTTTTTATGTATACAGTCATCCTAAAAGTTAAGACTGTTCTGCTCCTTTAACATGCAATACGTCTTGATGACTTGCAAACATAAACTTTGGAAATGAAGCAATATTTAAAGAGATAATGGCTGAAAATATTTCAGAATTAATGAAGGTCAGAAGTCCTTCGATTTAGAAAACTTAGTGGGTCCCAAGCAGAAGGAAAAATCCTCACCTGGGCACAGAGTGATAACAAGGAAATAACAGCTGAACTTTTATTAGCATTCACCTGTTACTAAGACACTGAAATAAATTCATCCGAGATAAGGTTTTAAATGTTATTTTCTAGTAATGGTGATAAATATTTACTCATCTGTTTGTTTGATCACTGTTGATTCAACTTCTGACAAAGAGCATAACTTTGTGAAGTGTCTGCTGTTTCTGCGATGCAGCTTTAGTGCCTAAATATTAATTTGTAGTAATATGGGGAAAATACTCTTTTGTGATTAGTTTTCTTCTGGAGGGAATTAGGGAAATTTTTTTTTCAAGAAAACTACTCTATAACTTGTTTTGGGATATGTGGGAACTGTAAGATCATAGATTAAAAATAATAGCAAATTTATTTGAAATTAAAGTAAAATCTGTTACCTGTTTTTTTCAGTCACTCAGTCACTTAGTCTTTTCTTTTTATTATAAAATCACATTTCTTTTTTTTTCTGATTTCTACTCTAATTGTGTTTCTCTGCTTCTTATTCATAGACTTTTAAGAAACAGGCTATATTTACAAGTCACCTAAATGGTTTATTCATCTTATGTTTAAAAAGTAAAATGAGGGGCCGAGAGAGCGCTTGCCTAGCATGTGTGAGGCACTGGGTTCGATTCTCAGCACCACATATAAATAAATAAAATAAAGGTCCATTAACAGCTAAATTAATATTTTAAAAATTAAAATGAAACAATAAACAACCCTCTTGCTTTCTTTCTCTAAGTAGCATTCCTCTTTTGATTTATTCCCCCTAATCTTGCACCATCTCGTTAGCAAATACATATAGTAGGCCCTTGGTGAAAATAATTATTCTCATTTTCCCACATGGGTTAACTGTTTTGTTGTAGGCTACGATCAGTTAGAAAGCAGTCTACCTGCTTCTGACAGGTCAAAACTCTGCCTTAGAGTTTTGTGATCTGAATGTTGCCTTGCCATTTACTCTAAAAAGTTTCATCTATGAGGTGTGTTTGTGTGTGGGGCAGAGTGGGGAGGAGACGACTTTCGGGCAGTTTTCTCTCTTACTATATATATATACACCATATACACAAGTATGTGTATGTTCATACTGCTTTTCAGAAGTATGCTTTCCCTGTAGAAATTCTTTGTTATATCTTCTAATTATTATTGAATCTCATTTTAACCATTGTGATGTATGAGTAAATGTGTATATAAATTTGAGATATAAAACTTATTCCTTTAAACTCCTTCTTATTTTACTAGCTGCCAGTCTCTATTCTGGGGCATTCTTTATTGAATTGTTTTCTATATCTTCTATAAGCTTCTTTCCTTATAACCATCCAGGTCAGAATTTTAAACTAATAATTTTTATTTCATACTGCACAATAACATTTTTTTACTTGCATTTTACATTTGCTATTGATGTGCTTGTTATTTGATCAAGATATAAGTTTTTATCTAGGAAATGTTCACATTTTCTGTGCACACTATCACGTACAAAAATGAGCTTAGATATTTTAAATCTTTCAATTCCACAAGCTAAATTATTCTTTACAGTCATTCTTATATTTCTTGGATATTAAATTATGTTTGTATATTGTTATTTAGGTGACTATTATATGGTTAAAAAGATTTTGGAGGAAAACAGTTCAGGTGACTTGAACATAAATTGCGTAGATGTGCTTGGGAGAAATGCTGTTACCATAACTATTGAAAACGAAAACTTGGATATACTGCAGCTTCTTTTGGACTACGGTTGTCAGGTACAAGGCTAGATAATTTTATCCAGTAGCTTCTAAGAAATGTTAGATATACCATGTTTTTACCTTTCCTTCTAGTTTACTTTCTTCTTTTGATTTTTTCCCTTTCTTTTTCATGATTTGTGTTTGAACCACTAAGTAGTTTAAAGAAATCAAAAATGACATTTTATGAAGTGTAATATTATGAATTGATTTTTTTCCTCTTAATTCTTGTTTTCCCCTACATCTCATAAAGCTAAATTAACATGAATCATTAAAGATGAGTTTCTTTTTATTACCTGTATCAATCCTATTTTATTATATACCTATAAATAGGACAAATGTTCTGAAGTGTCAGGAGGACAAGTTTTTATGTGCTCCATGTTTTTTACAGTCATGTGAATAAAATGACTGGTTTTCTCCAAATTTTACTAACTTCCTTTTTGTCTGAAGTGTAATGTTTACTTTCGTATAAAAAATGATTTTTAAAAAATTTTATGGAAAAAGACCTTTCTGTTTGTCTTCATATCAGTTCAGGTACAAAAGCAGGCATGCATGTAAATTTTGAAAGAATTTGGTCTAGAGATTCCGGAAGGAAATTTAATAATAATATATTTTCCTTTCCTTTTTTGCTTTGCTTGTGATGGAACTTAGCACATGAAGTTTGGCTCTTTTTTTCCCTTAATGGGCATATATATAAATATACTTTTTGAGTGGCATCAGGAAGCACTCACAACATATTTTCTAAATATAAATAGGTATTCTGTATAATCTCTATTTTATTTATTATAACACGGTACTGTGTCTACATATATATTTGTAGAGTAATAACAGAGATTGCTTACCAAGTAGCTCTCCAGAATACAACCGGGAATAAGAAAGAGTAAAAAACTACCTCTGACCAGCCAGAGTAGCTGTGATGAAGTTTCTAAATTAAGTGTAATTGTAAAAGTACTTCTGGAGCCCTCCTGCAAAATCTGTTTTTTTTTTCTTCTCATTTTAGATTCCATGTTGACAGATTTAATTCTTAGTTTTCCAATCCAGAGATTAATTCTTAGTTTTCCAATCCAGAGAGAGTTCAAGGGGTAATAGAAATGGGGCACTAGAACTATGGTGAAACAAAATGAGACATGGTACCTCTGTCACTATTTAATAAAGAGGTCAATGGCGTTACATTTCTAATCTTCTCTGAGGGGAGCTATGTATTAGAATGGTAATTAAGGTTTATAAGAATGGCCTAGAATCAGCAAGGAAAAGTTAAATTATATTCAGTACCTGTTGTTTTAGAAGAAAGAAGAATATATTTATGTAGTACTTATGAAAGCAGATTTCCACCAAAATGGTTTTAATTTTAGTTTAACACTTAAAGGCATAAGCTTCAGTTACCTAGAAAATAAGGATATAAAGAAATTCAGTCCCAGATAATTCTGGATAAAGAGGTATTATGGTTTAATAATTTTGTGTTTTTAAATATATGGTTATATGTATATAATGATTCTTTATACATGTTTCTTTCACTTCTTGATCATATTCAAACATAACAGTCAACTTATATAGATGTTATCTTTTATAGATCAGAAAACTGAGGCTCATAGACTTTAATGAAATGTCCAAAGTTCTAAAATTACTAAAGGCAAAGCTAAGATTTGAATTTAATCTTCTGACTGCAAATCCCATGCTCTTTCCAGTTCACTGTGTCCTCTCCAGGTTACCTCATTCTCATTCTATCAGTCAACAAATTATCAGTTCAAGGCCTTTGGTTGTGTGTGATTGTGAAAATGAATAAGCAAAATATGGATTCTATACTATAGTATCTTCAAATGAATTAGACAATTAAAGTACATATTAATTATAAATCAACTAAATAATACAAAGATGTATTTGATAAGTGTTGATTAATAATGCTTGATTTTTGTGTGTTGTTTGCAGTTACAAAATGCTTCCTTGTACTTATCTTGTGTTATATCAGTGGTTTTCATCTGAATGATTTTGCTAGGGAACATTTGGCAATGTCTGGAGATATTTTTAGTTTCACAATTGGGGGGCAGATTACTAATGGTATTTAGTGGGCAAAGCTAAGGATGTTGCTGAACATCCTACAACACAGACAACAGCTACGACAACAAAAAAATGTCTGGCCCAAAATATCAATAGTGCCATTCTTGAGAAAGCTTATTTTATACTTAAACTTTTATAAAACATAAATATTTTGGAAATATAGAAAAGGCTATGATCACTATGTAGGGGAGCTACCATTAAGTAATATTTCACTGGAAAACTGTCAGTTGAGCTTAGCCTTGAAATATGTTGCTAACACTTACGTAGCACTACACCATGCAATAACCTTATATATATTCACTTACTCAATCCTCACAACAGCTTTATGAGGTAGATATTACTATTATCCCTGTTTTATAGAGTAGGAAAATGAGGTTCAGAAAGATTAACTTGCCCAAAGTCACTCTGTATGATAGACCTAGAATTTGAACCTAAGTTCTGGCTCCATAGTCTGTGCTCTTAACAATTATCCTAATCTACCCTCAAAAATTTATACATGGATAAGGAACAAAGGATGTATAGAAGGACATAAATAAAGATACATGTAATGTATATTCTTGAGACAGCTTTTTGGAACAAAGTATTTGGGTTGCAAAGTAATGGAAATTATCAGGAAAAATAACTAAAAGAAAACTGATGAAAGAATTTCTGGGTTTTATGTAATAGATAGTGATAAATGATTTTAAAGAATTAAATGATTTTAAATGATTTTAAAGAAGGGTGTGCTATGTGTCCAGTGGTATTTTAGAAAGATAAATCTAGTGATTGAATTTAGTATAGATTAGAAAAGTGGAGAAGAGTAGCCTGCATGAGCAGTTATGTAGTAATCTAGATATGAAGATGTTAATACTAAACTAGAAGAGTGGCTGTAAAAAGAATAGTTACTACAAAAAGAGGCAAGAAAGAGATATGAGAGATTTATGGAAGAAGAATTGAAAGATCTTTGTGAATATTTAAATCTGGAGGGAAGAATGGAGGAGTTGAAGATTACTTGAAAATCTTAAACATGGATGACTGAAAGAAGGGTGAAAGAAAACTAGCAAGTTGAGAAATCAGGCTTGGTGCAAAGGAAAATGACTTCTGGTTTTATGGTTTTGGCCTTGTCTATTTGAGGACTTTCAAGCAGTTCCCAGAAGTCACAGGTGAAGATTTTATCTCTAGGGAAAGCTCAGGATAAAGAGATAACTGTAAGCAGTCATAGGCATTCAGATGACCATTGATGTCACCAAAGTAGATGAAATCACAGAAAAGCAAAGGTCTAGTGCAGACTTATTCTTAGGGAGTGCCTACAGTTAACAAAGGACATTAGAAGGAAAAGGTTTCATTGAAGGGGACCAGTGAATAATTGAAGATGTCAGGGGCAGTTAAGATAGTATAGCATTATGAAAGGCAAAGAAAAGAATATTTAATGTGTTGCTTAGAAGTCAAGGAAAATGAGGAGATAGAAATGGTCATTGGATTTTGAAAGCATGGCATGGGTAGAATTAGGGAAAATGATGTATAATGATTTGAGAAGTTTGACACAGTGAAAGGAAGAAGAAAACGTGAATGGTAAGAGATAGGATCAAGTTAACTTAGCAAAGAGTAAGGAAGAATTTAAAGTTGTGAGAGGTGGGAACTGGAACCAGTATTTTTTTGTGAGGAGGTGGGTACCAGGGATTGAACTCAGGGGCACTCTGCCACTGAGCCACATCCTCAGCCCTATTTTGCCTTTTTTTTTTTTTTTTTTTTTTTTTAAATTTAGAGACAGGGTCTCACTGAGTTGCTTAGCACTGCTTTTGCTGAGGCTGGCTTTGAACTCATGATCCTCCTACCTCAGCCTCCCAAGCCACTGGGATTACCTGTGAGCACTACCACCCCCAGCCTGGAACCAATATTTTTGCCAGTGAAGGACCAAGATCTTATAGAAGATTGGAGAACATTAAATAGAATACTAAGCTGGAAAATTCAATTTGGAAAGGAAATAACTAGCTTCTCACTCTGAATTTAGAGGAAAGAGTATGGGAATTGTTGAAAAGACAAATTCTAAAGTGAGAAGAAAGATAGGGACCTCATAAACACATAATGATATATGTATTGAAGCTATTTTAATAAGGATTGTTACATGTCTGAGAAATTGGGAAACAGCTAGAAAGGATATTTTGTATTGTATATATTTTGAAAAGAATTTAAAATATTTTTCCTTCATAACAACCACTGTTTATCAAATAACATACTGTTTGTACAGAACAAATCAATGGTGACTCCTTATTTACATGACATTTTCATATATATAAATATTTTATAGCTGAAGCTTATCCTTTTAAGCATTGAAATATATAATATAAATATTCTTTACTAAGCAGTATATCTGAATATAATTTAACTATTACACCATAAGTTGGAATAATTGAAAATGTAATCATTTTACTTTGCTTCACATGGTCTGAAACTATTAACATGTTTGTTGCTATGTTAAATGTCTTCAGACTGCTGTGTATTGACAGTGATTTTGTTACTCTGCCATTTTATTTATTCAGTGGTCAACCCCTCTTCCCTTTGTTGGTTTTAACATAGCTATTGCCTTATTCAGTAAAGATCTGAAGGATAATAAAGGATATCTGACTTGGGAAAGCCAGATATCCATTATTTATAAACAACTCTAAGACTGCATGCATATACCTGTTTCTTCTGGACAGTAATGCTTATGAAGATATTTGTGTCAACTCAGTAAATGTATGTGTGTGTGTGTGTGTGTGTGTGTCTGTCTGTCTGTATTAAGTTGTGGCTGGATCCATGGCTATGTTTCAAATGATTGAAGTTGCCTGGTATTTGATTTCGAGAGCAATGGCATTACTATAACAGTTATTTTATGGTTAAAATTTAAAACTAGCAATGAAATATTTGGTAATACTAGATACAGGGTGCTTTATTGTTTGCATAACTTAATATGCTAAAACTGAAGAAAAATGTTTACAAAGCAGAAGAATAATGCTAAGATTTGAAGTCAAGGGCTATATATAGTCCAATGAACCCTAAAATTTTTAAAGGAAAAAAATGATGGATTAAATTTCCCAGTTGGGTAGAAAGATTTTTCTAAGAGAAAGTCTGGGTGGTTACTAATGGTTGAATGGGGATTTCGGATGTATAGTACTGTTTTTCAATGTCCAGGTAAAGTCTGCCATTTTTAGCCCTATTTTTGACGTTTGGATAAAGTGGATAAAAGCTTTATTCTTTTCAGCTGTGAAGAACTATTAAAGGTCTGATATAGTACCATTCCTCAGAGCAGGAATGTTGGTTTACTTAAATAGTAAGGATTATTACAGTTAAAAATGGACAGATTGAAAACAGGGCATTTTTAAAAATTAAATATTTATTCCCATGTTTTTCTTCTGCCTTTATGGTTTTCCTTAAACAAAAAACCAAGGATACCAAAATCTGATGTCATGGTTGCCAATAGGACTATAGATGGTTACAGAAAATCAAAAAGTGCTTATTTCCTCTGAATCTGTTGACTTTTCCTCCTGTCAGAAGTAGGTCTTCACAATGAGCTCTAGGTTGAGAGTAGAACTATAGAATCACTTCTTTTTTCCTGCCTTTACATCCTTTGGCAACTTAAAATTCTTTGGGTTTATACTGGATAAGATTGTTAATATCAATGCCAAATTTTAAAAGCTTCAGTTAGCCATCTATTTTTCAGCATGTATGCTCTTCCCTTTAAAACTTTTTTATGTTCCCCTGTTCTCATGATTGCATTGACAATGATCATTTTTGTTAGACTGAACATAATCCTTTGCTTATAGTAATGGTTCCTAGCAATAATCTTTATAGATTTGGAACATTAAGATTTTTTTGTTTTGGTCTGCAGTCCAAGAGTAAAGGTCTTGAAAAATTTTTTTTCAACTTTAAATCAGGACTGCTCCACTAGTAATACCTTCTCTTAAGCAGTCCTTATTTTACCAGCTTGTGCATTAAAACCAGGACAGAAATATGTATATTGTAGAACACAGAAGTACTGCTAAGGCAAGCACATGTACTATTTGTACAGTTTTAATTTTTGAAAATTCAGTATTACTGTATATAATACAGTTTAAATTTTTAAAAATAATTTTATTTATGAATTAGTAAAAAATAAATAGTTTACCTTTTTATCTTCCATTTTCATTTTTAACTTTTTTTTTTTTGAAGTCCGCAGATGCACTTTTGGTGGCAATCGACTCTGAAGTAGTGGGAGCTGTTGATATACTACTTAATCATCGACCAAAACGAGCATCAAGACCAACTATAGTAGTTAGTACTCTTAAATACTTATTAATTTGAATTTTTAAACCAAAGTAGATCTCCTGCCCCATTGCCATTTTTTCTTCCCCCAAATTTGTTTTGTTTTTTAAAAAATAGATTTTTTTCACTTTGTAAATTATCACTTTAAAGTAAGTAGATGCAAGAATAATTAGTATTGCTTTCAGGAAAACTTTTAAAAATTAATTGATGTTCCCATAATTTTATCAGAATAGACACTTTTAGTCTGGAATATTCTGCAGGTAATGTTGAAAACTATAGGCTAGTTTCTAGATAAAGAATTAAATGTAAACTCTAAAATTATTAAATGAAACTATAAAACTGGAAGACAATGTAGATGAATATTTAACCAATTAGGCGTGGAAGGATTTTTTTAAAGCATAAAAATAATGGACAAAAATCACAGTGGGACAGTCTTTGTTATAGATGTTAAACTGCTGGAATTCAAACACTAGGCAAAATTTAAAAGTGATGGAAAACCGGCAAAAGATACTTGCAGCAAATATCTCAAATTAGTAATCTTTTTTTAAAATTAGATAAATTCATGGAAATCATATTACGAAATGACGAAAAACTCATAAAAAGAAAAATAAAATATTAAACCTTACTGATAATCAAATGTGAGATACTAAGTTTTGCTTATGAAATTACAAAAATATATTTTTTTTATTTTTATATTTTTGGATAGGATTGCACAGTGTTGCCTATGCTGGTCTTGAATTTGTGGGCTGAAGCAATTCTTCCCTGTAAGCCTACCTACCAAGTAGCTGGGGATACAAGCGTGTACTTAGCAAATATTTTTAAATGATAATCATTGATGGCAAGGGAGGAGTAGAGATTTATACGCTATTGGTGCAGGTATTTTGGAAAACATTTTGGCAAGATGTGTCATAACCAAGAAAGATATCATAGTCTTTAACTTAATGTTTTCTCCTTTAGAAACCTGTGAAGGAGATGGTTAAAAAACAGGATAAAAATGTTGTTTGCATTCTTATTTGTAGCAGTGAAAAGGAATCCTATGTGACACAATTTAAACGTCCTAAAAGTAGCTCAGTGGTGGGTCTTGTGATGGATGTGGGAGACCCTGGGTTTGATCCCCAGCACCAGGGTAAAGAAAGTAAACATCTTAAAAGAAGATAGGAAATATAAATAATTATGTGTACACATAGTGAAATATGCATCATTAAAATGGTATTTTAAAAAGAACTTTTTGAAATAGGTAAATTTATGGTTAAGTGGAAAAAAATGGTGATTAGTTATATATGTAATTTGATCCAATGTTAAAAATACTGAAAAAAAGATTATCTCAGTGTAGTAAAATTTTCATCCCTTGCTCATTGACCAAATTAAGTGTATTTTTTAACAGATTTTCTTTATTGCTGTTTAATTAGGATAGCACTAATAAATACATACTAATTTAAAAACAAGATATGTTGTATATCAAATTTTAAAAATTGTATCATTTATTATTGATGAGGGTAAAGTGAAACAGTTTAAATAACTGATGGTAGTATAGATAGGTACACACAGAAGAAAAATATTGTTTTAAGAAATAACTATAAATTGGTAGCAGACTATCTGTCATGATCTAAGAACTCTAGGAGTCTCTGCCAAATTTCATCCTTTATCATAATTGAAAATTTTTACTTTTATTTAGACTTATAAGAATGTGACTTTCTGGGTTGGTGGTGTAGTTCAGTGGTAGGGACTTGCCTGGCATGCACAGGCCCTGGGTTCAATTCCCAGAACCACAAAAAATAAAACACCTCCATAATAAAAACAAAAATATATGACGTTCTGCAGAGGATAGTACATTCTAGTTTAAGTAGTGGTAAGAAACTAACAGGAATAAAGAAAAAAGAACTAAGACTATAGTCCCTACCCAATGGACCGGAAATATCTGGAATCCTATTGAATTTTGTGCCATTTATCCTGAAGTTACTATCATATATGGTCTACCTGTTCCACCTAGCCTTTCAACCCAGGTCCTTTCCTGTGCGGCAGGGTGGAGTGGAGTGCACTAGATATTGAAACTCCTGACTAGTGTTGTTTCATCACCATTACTACTGCCAGTTAAATCTTAGAGTTGCATGGCTTTGGCAGTCCTTACCTAGTCAGTGTAAAAACCACTGTCTACTCGAACAAATGAAGGTTATTCAGCCTTTATCTAAGTACTTCCAGTGACAGCAAGATCATATTTAATAACCCTATTCTGCCAGACAGGCAGTATTAAAATTTTTAATATACTTTACCATTTAAATGAATTCATTCTGTATTCTTGACTTGTCAAAATTGTCTTTTTTACAATTGGCTTTCAAATACAGGTTATTTAACAATACAATGAATTATGTTACAAACAGTGTTACAAACAATGAATTATATTACAATGAATGAATTACGGATAGTAATCTTATGCATGTCTAATCCTGTTTTTCATATAGTAAAGTGTTTCATAAGAAACATGGGGGCCTCTTTTCTCTTAGGATTTTTCTGTTAGGACTAAATATAATTTTCTTTATGACCAGTAATGCAGTAAGAGGGAAAACGGCTAATTTTAGATTTCTGTGTAATTGTTAAATTCATTAATTTGAAGTCTCCAGGAAGTAATTGGGAAGTATCTATACAAACTATTCATGCAAGAGGGGAAAAACAGAATAAAAAAGTATATCAGAAAATATTAAAATTGATCAGCAATCAAATCAAATTAAAGTTCATGATGATATTTTTCATTCATAAATTAAAATTTATCTAACATACCCAGCACTGGTGAGTAAAGCTTTAGGGTAAAAAAAATAAATACTTTTTATATTATTGGCAATATAAGCTCTTAAAGGAACTGTGACATTAATCATTAGGAATGTCAGAACTGTTCATGGTATTTAGCTCTATAATTCCACTTCATGTAGGGTTAATGAGATAATCCTAAATTTGCAAAAAGCTGTTTTCATAAAGATGTTTGTGATAGTGTTATTTAAATAAGCAAAGGATCTTGAACATAGTCTATGAACTTCCTTAAATTGCATGCAAAATTCTGCACATTAATTTTTTTCCTTGAAGATCCTGGGCTATAGCTTTATAAGATTATTAAAAATTATCCTTCATCTTTGAAATATTAAGAATCGTGGTTCTTCATTATTGGTGTTTAGCATACCTATTATTTTTTCAAAAGGTGTCCTTTTAAAAGGGGTGTGATAGAGAAAGGAGTAGAAGGAAATACTGTACTCTGTACTATAAAATGTTATTTGGATAGAAGGAATATAGGTATTTTTATTCTTCTTTCTGCTTTTCTATATTTTTCAGATATTTTATAATGAGTGTACACTACTTTTACAGTGTTAATAAAAATTACCAAAATGTGAACTTGATCAGCTTACCCTGGATCAAACAGCTCTCAGGGAAACCTCTGCGAAAAAGTGAGAAGTATTGGAAAGAATATACAATAGTCATAAAATAGTCAACCTTTTTATTTAACTGTGATTCTTTGATTACTAATATTTTTTTCCTCATTTCATGCCATCACCAGGCCCGTGGGCCCATGAATTAGAAGGAGCTCAGGCTCCTGAGTAATACAGACCTGGATTCTGATCAGCACCCTGCCACTCTGTTGTATGGCTTGGGCACATTAACTTCTCTGAGCCTCAGTTTCTTCATGGGGATTAATTATGCTCAGTTTTATAGGCTACTATGAAGATTAAATGAAATGATAAATGTAAAGTGCTAATAGTTCCAGGACTCATTAAATAGTAGCTGTGATTGACTGTTTTTTTGTGCATTTGCAATAGGAAGTAGTATAGGTACTGATTGGGAATGTGTGAAGAGCTATATAAAATGAAGAGTGCTTCCGATTCCTTTTCAGTTAGCTTCATTGCTATCAGTGTGACAAGATGTGTCATAGAGGTGGAATTTTTAATTTTTCTCATGCATTTGTACTCTGTTTTTAACATTTCTGTTTCTTCATTATATTCTTTTTCTAAAATTCTTACTCTTTATCCTTGTCATGCATGTTCTATAGTCTTGTAAAAATTAAATACTTTTTCCTAAGGTATTTCTCTAGTTATCTTTACTTCTCTTTTCTTAGAAAATATAACTCTAGTTATATGAATGTTTCCTAATGAAGACTTTGTCTGTTATGATTATATCCCGTTTATTAACTGAATTAAGTTTTGAGGTTTAAAAAAATGTAGTACAAGTATAATGTTTATCATATTCCTTAAAATAATTCCTAAGTTCTTTGTGCCTTCCTATTTTTTCATTTCATCCTTTAGATAAATATTTTTTTGAAGTCACAAATAATAACTTTTGGACATTGATATAAATATTTTTCAGAAACTAATGGAACGTATCCAGAATCCTGAGTATTCAACTACTATGGATGTCGCACCTGTCATTTTAGCTGCTCATCGTAACAACTATGAGATTCTTACGATGCTCCTAAAACAGGATGTTTCTCTACCCAAGCCCCATGCGGTTGGCTGTGAATGTACCTTGTGTTCTGCAAAAAACAAAAAGGACAGCCTCCGACATTCCAGGTTAGAAAATTAAGATTTTGATAAATAAATGTGTGATGTAGTAAGGTATGTATTAATTATTTTTTTTTGTTTTTATTGTTATTTGGTTTTTTGTTTTGGTATTCTTTTTATGCAGCTTTTAAGAAATGTGATACTGGGTGACTTATGGAAGCCAGATTTCTAGCTCCATTGCTCATTGAGTTCTGAATTTTTCAGAAATTTTTACCAGATGCTGAATAATTTGGAAAATCCTTCAAATTAAGAATGAGGTTTATCTCATACTCTTGAGGTTAGGGGTGCTATTTGCTTTTTAGGTCTATAGTTTATTAGTCCAAGAGAATTTCCAAGTTGTGGAAGGAGTAGAGTTATCACTTTCTACCTTATTTATTTTAAAAAATGACAACTATTTTCTATGTAGCTAAATATTTGACCTGTTATGCCTCTCAAAAAATACTTGTCTTCATTTTTTCACTTTTCATCATCTCTTCCCATTTCTCCAACTGATATATTAAGAACAATGGAGGAGGGTTGATCAGAAAAGTACCTACCTGTCTTATACAGGTTGAGCAAGATCACACACATGGACATGCTGTCTAAGATGTCTGATAGATTTTAGAACTAATTTTAAGCATAAGCCTTTACTATAGTTTAGGTATAGTTTTTCCTTACTAAAACACATTGTAATTTGATTCCCGAGTGGTAGTGTTCAGAGGTGGTGACTTTGACAAGTGATTGGGTCAGTTTCCTCATGAATAGATTAATGTCTTTTCCAAGAGACTGGATTAGTTCTCTTGAGACTGGATAAGTTCTTGTGGTAATGAATTAATTCTTACCAGAACCTGGCACCCCCCCCCCCACCCCTCAGCCTTTTTCACTTGCATGCATTTTTCTGCATATACCTGCTTCTTTCCACCATGAAACCCTCACCAGAGCTGAGCAGATGCACTCTTGGACTTCCAGATTCATGAACCAAAATAAACCCCTTTTCTTTGTAAAATTACCCAGTCTCAGATATTCTGGTATAGCAATGGAAAATGATATTGGTCTCCATATGTGTTTACATAATTAAACATAATTAGTTATAGTAATTTATTATACCACTTACATATGTATGAAAATAATAATTAAATATGGTTGATATAGTGTCAAGTGTAACATCTACTTTGTAAAATAGATTTGGAAGTCCCAGGCAGCCTGTTGGCAAACCTTTTTAAGTTAAGGATTATTGTATACAAAATAAAGCTTAAACCTGCAAACCCTCTTCCCTCACTCTTTCCTCACTTTAAAAACAGGTCTCTGTTGGATTGATAGACACAAATCCATAAATTGAGAAAGTCTCCTGGGAATCAGTTTAAGTTTATTTGGAGAGGTTTAACTAAATTTTTTTTCTATTTTCAGGTCTGTTTACCAAAACATTTATGTTTCTCTTTGATAAGATCTTGTTGATAGCTATGGCTCTATCACTTTACTTTTTTTTTTTTTTAGTACTGGAGATTGAAGTTAGGGGCACTCTCGACCACTGAGCCACATCCTCAGCCCTATTTTGTGTTTTATGTAGAGACAGGGTCTCACTGAGTTGCTTAGCGCCTCGCCGTTGCTGAGGCTGGCTTTGAACTCGTGATTCTCCTGTCTCAATCTCCCTAGGTGCTCGGATTATAGGCTTGCGCCACCACACCTGGCTTATGTCACTTTTTTACTTTTTTAAAAATACTTTTAGTTGTAGATGAACACAATATCTTTTTTTTAAATTTATTTTTATGTGGTACTGAGGATCAGACCCAGTGCATCACATATGCAAGTACTTCATCACTGAGCTACAATCCCAGCCCTACATTTTGCTTTCTTTTTGTGGGGTGTGGGGGGGGGATACCAGGAATTGAACTCAGGGGCACTCAACCACTGAGCCACATCCCCAGCCCTATTTTATATTTTATTTAGAGACAGGGTCTCACTGAGTTGCTTAGCTGTCTCAGCCTCATGAGCCACTGAGATTACAAGTGTTTGCCACGTTGCCCAGCTACTTTTTACTTTTAAAATAGCTAGTTTATAAAATGACAAGCAGAAATTATCTCTAAATCTTCTAGTTAAAAAATCTTAATATTAAATGTGAATGTTTCCCAAGTTATATACTTGTTAAATATACGTGTAGCTGAAGCAACTGTGGTGAGAAGTTGGCACTGGAGAAAATACTCTGGCCTGGTTTGAGACTGGAATTCAGCTTGTTCTGAAAGCTTTTAAAGGAGGGATGACTTGAGATAGATGTTTAAGAATGAGTAGGAATTTAAAAGTAAAAGTTATTTTAGATAAGAATTACAACATGTGATTCTGGTTTATTTAGAAACTGCAAGTGGTTTAGAATATTAGTAGAAGACTTTGAGGGAGTTTATTATTGATTTTTGAGAAAATAGTTATAGAAAATGACTAAAATAATTTCCAAGAATTTTCAAGTAGAACTGTAGAAGAAAAGGTGGCTAACAAAAGAGTAAAGAAAGCAATGGGAAGATTTCTATGAAGGTGAAGAGCCAATATGCTGGTAATAAGTGAGACAATTTATATTTATAATATATGGCTTGGAGTTTTTTTGTTGTTTTGTTTTGTTTTGGTGTTGTTTTGTTTTGTTTTGTTTTGGCGGTATTGAACCCAGTGACACCGAATCACTGAGCCACATCTGTAGCCCTTTTTAATATTTTATTTAGAAACAGAGTTCTAATAAGTTGCTTAGGGCCTCACTAAATTGCTGAGGCTGGGTTTGAACTTGGCGATCCTCCTTCCCTAGCCTCATGAGCCACTGGGTTTATAGGCATGCACCACTGCACCCAGCAAAATATTGGTTTTTAAATTTGAGAGATAATAGTTCCAGGTGATAATATCAATGGAGAGTATTTCCAAATGGGGTAGGGAAGGACAGTAGACTATTGTACTTTAGAAAAATATTTTTAGTAATATAATTGTTATGATATAGTTTTAATATCAATAGTTGATATATTTTGAAATTGAAAAATAAGTTTAAGAGAAAATAGGAAATCTTTATTAAAAGCAAGCAAAATTTTTAAAAACTTGAGAAATATTGAAATTGGGAAGGAGAGCAAAGTATGGCTGCCAGTTAAATTTAATTTGCAAAGTGCTGTGTTTAACCTCAACAATATTTTTTATAATTTTGAATTTGAATGCTGAGAAGCTCCATGTATGCTCAGATTTATTCATATTATTACCCACTTTTTCCCTGAAGACAAATGAATTTGGCTAGATATCTAAGAAGAGACTAGGATGTTAGCATGGTGAACTCTGAGGCTAGAGTGATCTTAGGTTATGGAATTCTTCTGGCATAGTGGCAAGAAAATGAGTTGAGAGAGACTGGTGCCACAGTGATAAGCACACACACACACACACACACATATGACATAGAGGTCAATAAATGTCAGTGATGATAATGAGGGAATATTGGAACAATGAGATTATAGGAACCTCCAAAAATAGTGATTTGGGTATAAGAATGGATAAT
Organism: Geosciurus inauris; assembly: GCA_004024805.1. NCBI lineage: Eukaryota > Metazoa > Chordata > Mammalia > Rodentia > Sciuridae > Geosciurus > Geosciurus inauris. The sequence continues at coordinate 69,755 of PVHX01007951.1, forward strand.
AGTCCATAAGAGTTAGATACTATAAAATAATGCTTCTGTATTTCCAGAATCTTTAAAGAGATGTATTGTTTGTTCTTATAAAATCTTAAATTGAGTTGGGCATGGTGGTGTATGCTTGTAATCATAGCTACTCGGGAGGTGAGGCAGAAGGATGGCAAGTTCAAAGCCATGCTGGGCAACTTAGCAAGATCCTGTTCCAAAATAAAATAAAAAGTGCTCATCTAGGATCATATACTTGTAACTGGATTATACAATAATTTTATTTAAAATATTTTTCAAAGACAAAATAATCTTTTCATATATGCTTTATATATAGGAACTTTCCAGTGTTTTATCTTTTTTTTTTAAAAAAGTCTTTTATTTACACAATATGTAAATAAATCCTTAAATTTTTGTAAAAATACCTGCTTTAATATTGAGCAGAAATCTTTTGACCAATTTCAGTTCTCTTTTTCTCTCTAGAGCTAATGAGTCTTAGCAGTTTATTGTCCTATATGTGCTCTTTAATAGTTGATATTCCTATGAGTTAGAAAAGTGACTGTTAACTGCAATGTTAAGTTAGAAAACCACAGTCCATCAATGACCATCGATTACATGTTAGAAATTACCTCTCCAAATTTCTGCTGATATAGATTACATTTAAGTTTGCTCTCCTTTGTCATTCAGTTGCCTACATGTTATTAATCTTGCCTTGTCTACTCCAATTCTTTTCATGATTGCCAAAATATTTAGATTGAACCATACAAAATTACTGTTTTAAAAGTACTTTGGGATGGGCGTGGTGGCTCAAGCCTGTAATCCCAGCACTTTGGGAGGGTGAGGCAGGAGAATCGTGAGTTCAAAGCCAGCCTAAGCAATGGCAAGGCGCTAAGCAACTCAGTGAGACCCTGTCTCTACATAAAACACAAAATAGGGCTGGGGATGTGGCTCAGTGGTCGAGTGTCCCTGAGTTCAATCTCCAGTACCAAAAAATAAAATAAAATAAAAGTACTTTGGACTTACAGAATTACATCTTTCCACATTTTGTATATTGGTGTAAATGAAACTAATACTCCAAAAAGTTGCATAGAACATAATCTCCTAGCTTCATAGGGTCTTAAAAAAGTCTTCTTTAAGATGTGGAGATTGTTGATCTGTAGTACATGTATACTTTTTAGTAACTATCACCACAACCTAACACTGTAACATTTTTATCACTGGAAAAAGTTTTCTCATGCCGGTTTATGATCAGTCCTTCTCTCATGCCGGTTTATGATCAGTCCTTTCTCCAATCCCTATTTCCAAGAGACTTTCTATTTGTATGGTTTTTCTTATTCTAGAAATTATATATGAATAGAATCTTACAAAATGTTGACTTACATCTCTTTCTTCTTTTACTTAGTATATTTTTAAGGTTCGTCCATAGCATTGCCTTTATCAATAGTTATTTTTTAGTGTTGGTTATTACTCCATTGTATAGATAACCTGCCTTTGGTTTATCTGTTCATTAGTTGATCAACATTTGAGTTTTTTTCCAATTTTTGTCAGTGAACATTCACATATAGGTTTATGTGTGGACATATTTTTATTTCTGTTGTGTAGATAACTTGGAGTAGAATTTTTGGATTGTATAGTAATTATATGTTTAACTTTTTAGGAACTGTCAAACTGTTTTTTAAAATGTTTGTACCATTTTACATTCTCATTAGCAAAACGTATGATGATTCTAATGCTGCTGTATACTCACCAACATTTGAATACTGTTAGTCTTTTTGATCTTAGCCATTTAGTGAGTATCTACATGTAGTTTCTCCTTGTGATTTTAATTTGCATAGCCCTATGTCTAATGATATCAAGCATCTTATGTGCTTATTTTTAGTTAACTTATCCTTTATCAGGTCTTTAGCTCATTTTCTAGTTGGGTTGTTTGTCTTATTATTGAGTTGAAAGAGTTCTGTCTGTGCTGTGGACACAGGATCTTTTTTTTTTTTTAAATATTTTTTTTAGTTTTTGATGGATCTTTATTTTACTCATTTATTATTTATATGTGGTGCTGAGGATCGAACCCAGTGCCTCACACATGCTAGGCAAGCGCTCTACCACTGAGCCACAGCCCCAGCCCTGGACACAGGATCTTAACCAGATAGATGTTTTACAAATGATTTCCGCCAGTTCATGGCTTGTCTTTTCATTTTCTTTATGGTATCCTTTGCGGAGCATAAATTTTCATTTTGATGACATTTATTTTTCTTTTGTGAATTACATTTTCAGTGTCATAGTTATGAAATATTTGCCTAACTCAAGGTCACCAAGATTTTCTCTTGTTTTCTTCTAAATGTTTATAGTTTTAGGATTTATAGTTAATTCTATGATTTATTTTGAGTAAATTTTTGAGTATATTTGGAAAAGGATCTAAGTTCTTTTTCTATTTTTATAACATTCCACCATTTACTACAGCACTATTTATTGAAAAGACCATTTTTCTTCCTTTGAATTATCTTTACATCTTGGGAAATCATTTGAGTAGGTACATGTGGTTTTATTTCTAGACTATTCTGATTCATTGATCTATACATCTATGTTTATACCAGTATCACTCTGGTGGTTATTGTGTCCTTATTTTAAATTTTATTTTTTCCATACTTTTTTATTGGTGCATTATAGTTGTACATAATGATGGGGTTTGTTGTTACATATTACCTTATTGTAAATGATTAAATCAAGCAATGTAGTCCTCCATTTTTATCTTTTCACCATATTTTTGTCTATTCTATATCTTTTTCATTTTCAAATAGAGTTTAAAGTCAGTTTTTAGATTTTACAAAGATACTTGATTTAAAAGGGATTATATTGTATCAATTTGGGGAGAAATACCACTTTAATAGCATTGAATTGTCTAAGCCATGAAGTAGGTATATCTCTGTATTTAATAGATATTCTTGAATTTCTTCCAGCAATATTTTATAGTTTACAGTGTATAAGTCTTGAGTTTCTTTGCTTTTTTTACAATTTATTTTTAAGCATTTTGTTCTTTTCAATGCTATTTTATGTGAATTGTGTTTTTTTCCTTTTTTTTCATTAAAATTATTTTTTTGGTTGTAGATGGATAGCATACCTTTATTTGTTTATTTTTACATGGTGCTAAGAAATTAACCCAGTGCCTCACATGTGCCAGACAACCTGTCTGCCACTGAGTTACAGCCCCAACCCTACATGAATTTTCTTAATTTCATTTTCCAGATGGTTCTCATAGCTTGTATAGAGAAACCAAAGACTTTTTGTATATTTATGTTTATATCCTGTCAAAAATCTTGCTAAACTCACCTATTAATTCTAATAGGTAGTTTATTTGCTTGTTTTTGGTAATTCATAAGGATTTTCTTCATATAAACCCATATAGTCTGTGAGTAAAGATACTTTTTCCCCCCAAAATCTTTAAGCCTTAATTTTTCTTGCCTTATTGCAATGACTGGAACCTCCATTATGATGTTGAAAGGCAAGAGTGAACATCCTTGGGCTGGGGTTGTGGCTCAGTGGTAGAGCACTCGCCTAGCATGTGTGAGGCACTAACTGGGTTCGAGTCTCAGCACCACATATTAATTAATTAATTAATTAAAGGTCCATTGACAACTAAAAAATATTTTTTTTAAAAAATGAACATCCTTGTCTTGTTCTGGATCTTAGGGAAAAATCAGTCTTTTACCATTAACCATGATGTTAGTGTAGACATAGACAACAACTTCCTGAATGGACTTCTATTGCTCAGGAAATGATAGCAAGCAAGCATCAATAAATAAGATGACATCAAGTTGAAAAACTTCTGCACAGCAAAGGAAATAACAGTGTGAAGATAGCCTGCAGAATGGAGACAACCTTTGCCAGCTACTCTTATGATAGAGGATTAATAACCAGAGTATGTAAGAAACTCAAAAAACTCAACACCCAAAACAAAAAAACAAAAAACACACCACAGATAACTGAACATACTTCTGAACAACAGTTATATGAAAAAAAAAAATTTCAACACCTTTAGTCATCAGAGAAATGCAAATCCATTTCATCTCAGTCAGAATGAAAATAATTAAGAATACAAATAACAATAAATGCTGGTAAGGATGGGGGACCAAGAGGGTCATTATTAACTGTTGGTAACAATGTAAATTGGTATAGCCCACTATGGAAATCAATATGGAGATTCTTCAAAAAACTAAAATAGAACTACCATATGATCTAACTATACCACTTATTGGTATTTCTCTAAAAGAATTGAAGTTAGCATACTTTAGAGATACACGCATACCCATGTTTATTGCAACACAATTCACAATGGTCAACTTATAGAGTCAGACTAGATGTCTGTCAACAGATTAATGATTAAAGAAAATGTGTGTGTGTGTGTATAATAGAGTTTTATTCAGCCATAAAGAAGAACAAAATTATGTCATTTGGAGGAAAATGGATGGAACTATAGAGAATCATATTAAGTGAAATAAGCTACATTCAGAAAGACAAGCATTTTATTTTTTCTCTCATATGTGAAAGCTAGAGGTGTAAAAAAAAAAAAGAAAAAAAAGTTATGAAAGTATACAGGAGACCATTAGGGTAAAGGAAGGGGATCAGGAGGAGAGGTATAGGAGTGAAATTGATCAAGTTATGTTATATATGTTAGATATGTATGAATATATCAAAATGAAAACCACTATTTTGTATAATTAATATGTACCATGTGTGATGTTAGCAGTAAAGTTTTCATAAATAGAGTTTTTAAAAACGGTTGTTTATGTAGCTAAGTGGTAGAATGCCATTAGGTTAAATCTCCAGTGCCATGAGAAAAAAAAAATACTGTTTTACTTTTATATAGTTGAATATTTCCCATATTTCTTTTTCCTGGTAACTTCTTTAATTCTGTTGTGGTTGAAGAGTATAGTTTAGTTTTTTAAATAACATCTTTGTTGAGGCTGAGCATTGTGAGGAGGCCTATAATTCCAGTTACTCAGGAGGCTGAGGCAGGAAGACCAGCCTGCAAAACTTAATGAGACCCTGTCTCAAAATAAAACATAAAAAATGGCTGGGTATGTAGCTCAGTGCATTAGGCCCTTGGTTTAATCCACATGCAGATATAATTCATAAACCATAAAGTTCACCCTTTTAAAGTGTATAGTTCTGTTTAGGGGATATTTATAAGTGTCCTAAAATTAGATCATTATTATCTAATTTCAGGACATTTTATCATTTCAAAATGAAACCCCATACCTGTTAGTGGTGACTCTCCCAGTCCTTGGAAGTCACAAAATCTTATTTGTTCCTATCAATATGCCTGTTCTGGATATTTTATCTAAATAGCATCTTTCAGTAGCTTATTGGTGATATGTACATCTTCATTAGAGACAGGTCCTTTTCCCAGTTTTTTGTCAGTTGTCTGCCTTTATCTTGCTGAGTTGTAAGGACTCTTTATATATTCCAGATATAAGTATTACCTCATCAGATATATAATTTGCAAATATTTTCTCCCATTCTGTGTATGTCATTTTCACTTTTCTGATGTGCTTTGAAGACCAAGTTTTAGTTGGGCACAGTGGCACACGCCTATAATCCCAGCACTTTGGGAAGCTGAAACAGGAGAATCGTGAGTTCAAAGCCAGTCTCAGCAATGGTGAGGTACTAAGAAACTCAGTGAGACCCTGTCTCTAAATAAAACACAAAAAAGGGATGGGGATGTGGCTCAGTGGTTGAGTGCCCCTTAGTTCAATCCTTGGTACCAAAAAAAAAAAAAAGACCAAGTTTTAAGTTTGAATGGAGTTCAATTGATCTACCCCCACCCTTTTAGGTTACTTGTGCTTTTGTTGCCATAGCTATGAAACCATTGCTTAATTTAGAGAATGTATGATTTCATTCCTTTTAATATGCTAAGACTAGTTTTATGGCCCAGCATGTAATTTAACATAGAAAATGTCCTATGTGCTCTTGAGCTAATATGTATTTTGCTTTTTGGGGTAAGCCTGGTGCAGTGGTGTATGTCTATAATCCCAGTGGCTTGGGAAGCTGAGGCAGGAGTATTGTAAATTTAAAACCAGCCTTAGCAACTTAGGGAGGCCCTGTCTCAAAATAAAACATGGACTAGGGATGTGGCTTAGTGGTTAAGCGCCTTTGGGTTTAATTCCTGGTACCTGCCCCGCCCACCAAAAAAATTCCAATTCGATCACATTGTTTCATACTGTTCCAGTATTCCTTATCCCTAAGGATTTTCTCTCTAGTTATTCTGTGAGTTTCTGGGAAAAGAGTATTAAAATCTCCGACTATAATTGCTGAATTATCTTTCTGCTTTCAATTCTGTTTTTGCTTTGTGTACTTTGAGGCTTTGTTGATAGAAGCATATACATTTGTAGTTGCTATATTTTCCTTTTAATATTGTTATGCATTCTCATTCTCTATGGTTACTGACTACATGGTACATCTTTCGGCCCTTTGCTTTCAACTTGTTTGTGTCTTTTTACTTAAAGTGCATTTTTTTAAAATCAGCATCTTTTTAAAAATATATATATATTTTTAGTCATAGATAGACACAAGACCTTTATTTTTATTTATTTTTATGTGGTGCTGAGGATCAAATCCATTGCCTCACATATGCTAGGCAAGTGCTCTACCACAACCCCAGCCCCTAAAGTGCATGTGTTTTTGGACAGTGTTGAATCTTGTTTTTGTCCTTTCTGAAAGTTTTCACCTTTGGATTGTTTAGTTCACTCACATATAATGTCATTTTTGATATGATTAATTTGTGTTTTCAATTTGCCATTTATTTTCTGAATTTCACAGTCCCTTTTGTTCCTCTGCTGTGTTTTTGTTCAGAAAAATTTAGTGTACCTTTTTCATTTCCAGTGTTTTTTTAACTTGTTAAAAATCTTTTCTTTTAGAAATCACAGTGTGCATCTTTCATGTATTACAATCTATTTCAGTTTAATATAGACTTAAAATATAACAGCTGCTATGATTTTGTATATATTACATCTAAATGTGTTATAAATACAATGCAGTGTTACAATTATTGCTATAAATGATCATGTATCTTTAAAAATGCAAGAAAAGAAAAATGAAAAAATATATGTAGCTTTTTATCTTTATATGTATTATTACTGTATCACGTTCTCTTCATTTCTTCCTGTGGATCCATTTTGTCATCACATACCATTTGCTTTCAACTTTAGCATTTCCTTTCTTCCTGCCTTCTTTCCTTTTCTTTTTTGATGCTGAGGATTAAACCCAGGGCCTTGCACATGCTAGGCAAGCGACCCACCACTAAGCTACATTCCAAGTCCCACTTTCAGCATTTCTTGTAGGGTAAGTCTGCTGTCTAAAAATTCTCTTAACATTTTTTTATCTGGGAAAATCTTTATTTTATCTTCATTTTTTGAGTTTTATTGAAATAAAATTCACATGCCATAAAATTCACTCATTTTAAAGTATGTAATTTAGTAGGTTTTGGTATTTTGATAGATATGTACATTTATCACCACAGGCAGAACATTTTCATTACCTCATAAAGAATTCTCATACCCTTTCCTTTTCTTTCTCCACTGCCTTAGTAGATGGTTTAGAAGGTTATGTTAATGATTTGAGAACTTTCTTCTCCTTTAATATAGGCATTTACAGCTAAAAGTTCTCCTCTAAGCACACTTAAGCTGAAGTTAATAATTTTAAATATAATTTTGGATATATCATATCTTTGTGTTCATTCATCTTATTTTTAATTTCTCTTTTGATTTCTTCTTTGACCTATTGGTTATTTAAGAGTGTGTTGTTTAAATTGCACATCTGTGGGTTTCCCTTAACTTTCCTTATTAATGATTTTTAATTTCATCCCATTATGGTCGAAAAACATAACTTTGTATTTTTCTGTTCTTTTAAATTTGTTGAGGTGTTTTCTATGGCTTAGCTTATGGTCTATCTTGCAGAATCTTCCATGTGCACTTGAAAAGAATGTATAGTCTGCCATTGTTGTATGGCACTATAGTTTGGAGGTTGAATGACCCCCATAGGCCTGTGTTTTAAAGACTTGATCCCCAGGTGTTGCTATTGGGAGGTGGTGAGAACCTTTGAGAGGGGTCTAGTGAGCCATCCTTAGGTCTCTGGAGGCATGCCCTTGAAGGGTATTAAGGGACCCTGGTTTCTTAATGTTGTTGTTCTCTCTTTGCCTTCTGGCTCATGAAGTAAGTAGATTCCTCTGCCACCTCTCCTTGCTATTGCTTTCTGACACCTTCACTGGAGGCCCAAACTGCTGCCAAGGTCTGCCTGTTATTGGACTAGAGTATCCAAAACTGAGGGCCATAATAAACCTTTTGTCTTTATAAGTTAATTATATCAAAGTATTTTGTAATAGTGACAGAAAGCTGTCTAACATTGAGTGATAAATCTAGTTGGTTTATAATGTTGTTCAAGTCTTCCCTTGTCTTGTTGATCTTTTGTCTAGTTGTTCTAGTATTGAAAGTCAGATATTGAAGTCTTTAATTGTACTTTTCTAATGCCTATTTCTTCATTTGCTTGATCTATTTTGATGCCTTTTCTTAGTTGCATATGTTTAGAATTGTTAATGAACTGTCATCTTTAATCATTCTCTTTATCTCTACTAACTTTTTTTTTAAAGTCTCACATTAGTTAAGCTTTCCTGTTGTTGCTGTTTGTATCATGTATCTTTTTCCATCCTTGTATCTTCAATTTATTTATGTCTTTAAGGCTAAAGTGTGTCTTCTGTAGATAACATATAGTTGGAACACTTTTTTAAAATGTAGTGTGACAACATCTGCCTTTTGATTGGATTGTTTCTTGTCATTCACATGTTTTTGATGGTTGGATTTGTGCCTGCCAGTTTACTTTTTTCTGTGTGTCTCCTTTTTGGTCTTTATGTATCATGCCATTTTTCTTCTGCTGTTCCTTCAAGTGTATTTTCAATGTAGCACTTTATTTTCATTAATGATCATTTTTTTTTCATATTTTTTTTAGGATTGGGTTTTTTTTGTTGTTGCTGTTTGGTTGGGTTGGTGTTTGTTTTGTGCTGGAAATGCAACACAGGGTCTCATACATGCTAAACATGTCCCCTACCTCTGAGCTGTACTCCAGTCTCCTCTTTTTTAACTGATTTTTCTAAGATGTACCATGTGTATCTTAATTTGTCAAAATCAGTTTCAGATTTATACTAGCTTGATTCCAATAATATATAGAAATATTACTCTATATATTTCTATTTTATTTCTTCTCTTGTAATGATAGTTGTATATTTTACTTCTACTGTTAAACACCCAATAATGCATTGCTATAATTTTTACTTTATCATTTGTCGTCATTACAGCTTCAGCCCCACTCTTACTTTGTGCTATTATTGGCAAATATATTACACCTAGATTACATTTCTGTATGTTATAAGCCAAACATTACACTTGGTTACATTTATATTATTTTATATAATTGCTGTTTGAATTGGGTAAGGGACAAAAGAAAAAAACATTAATTTATAGTGTCATTTACAATTAGATAATTACTTTTATCTGTGTTGTTTGTTCATGTGGATTTGAATTACTGTCTAGGACTACTTTGTTTCCTTCTGAAGAAATACTTTTTAGATTTCTTATAAGGCAGGTCTGCTAGCAACATATTCTATCTGTTTAGCTGGTAAAGTTTTAATTTTTCTTTTATTATTGAACATTAGTTTTTCTGGATATAGTATCTCTGGTTGACAATTATTTTTCTTTGAGCACTTGTTAAAGTATGTTTTCTCACTGAATTCTGAAAAAATCACCTACCTGTTAATATTATTTGGATCCTTTTTGTATGTGGTGCACTGTTTTTCTCTTGTTACTTCCAAGATTTTCTCCTTGTCTTTGACTTTCAGCATTTCTACTGTTGAGGGTCTCTGCATTTATTCTACTTGCAGTTTGGTAAGATTCCTAGATATTTTGGTTATTATTTTTAAAGAAATTTCAGAATATTTTTATTTTCTATGTAGCCAAATATTTTTCCTTCTCCTTTTTCTTCTCTTCTTTCTCTACTTCCAATATGACTGTATTGGTGGAGTTAGTGTTGTTCTATATCTCTCTGAAACAGTTCATTTTTCTTATGTCTTCTTCCCATTTTTTAGCCTGCATAATCTTTCCTGTGTATCTTCAAGTTTGTAAATTTTCTGCCAGTGTACAACTGTTGTTGAGCTCTGTTTTACAGGCCTGTCATAACATGGTACATCTGAAAAAATTTTTTTTTCATAACCCTGGAGCTTAGAAGCCAGAAATGAAGTTATTGTCAAGGCTGTTTCCTTATGAGAGGTATGGAGGAAGAATCTGTTCTAGACCTTTCTTCTGGGCCTATAGATGGCTATCTTACTGTTCACATAATGTATTCTGTTTTAGAGACACTAGTCAGATTAGATGTAGGCATACCATAATGTCTCCATTTTAATTTGATTTCCTCTTTTAAAATTCCATCTTCAAATAAAAGTGCATTTTTAAAGTACTGGTAGATAGGACATCAACATATGAACTTTGGAGGAATAAAATTCAACCCATAACAAGCCCCTCTAGAGAATTTCTATTTCAGTTATATATACTTATATATAGTTATATACTTTTCAGTTATATAATTTCCATTTTGTTCTTTTTCATAATTTCTTTATTGGTATCTGTTTGATGCCACACTATCTTATATCTTCTTTTAGTTCTATAATCAAGCTTTAATTTAGTACTGTGAACATACTTACAGTGGCTACTTTGAAGTCTTTTTCTGTTAAGTCTGGCATCAGATCACTCTCACAGTCAGTTTCTTTTGCCTGCTTACACTGCCCCAGGCTATGAACTGTAATTTCTTGTTTTTTTACATGTCTCATAATATTTTGTTAGAAGTGGGAAATTTTAGATAATATATTGTAGCAACTCTGTGTTAGTCTCCTACCCACCACCATTCCTGATCTGAAATGGTTGGGTTTTGGGGAACATTTTTTTTCATTTTGTGCCTCTGTGTGTGTGTGTGTGTGTGTGTGTGTCTGTAGGGGAATCACTGACCTCTTCATACTGCATTACTTTGGATGGTATTTTGAATATCAAATGATAACATAATAGATTTTATAAAGTAGATAATAGATTTTATAAACTTCTGATAGCATTTATAAAGGAAGGCACATTCATTAGTTGTGAGATTACATCTGAATGCTTTCCACTCAGTGGTGCTTCATTATAACTATAACTGGTTGCCAGTACCTTTATTCCACCATCCTTGAAAGTTATTATTCCTATGCATTTCTTATTAATCTTTAGTGTAACTTGAGACATGGTAAAATAAGTTAATACAAGAGTCTATTTTATTAAAAAAGATAAATAATTTTTTAAAAATATTTTTTAGTTACACATGGACAGAGTGTCTTTATTTTGTTTATTTATTTTTATGTGGTGCTGAGGATTGAACCCAGTGCCTCACACATGTAAGACAAGTGCTCTGCCACTGAGCCACAACCTCAGCCCCAATAAATAATTTTTTTGAAAAGGTGAACAATCATTAGAAAAATAGGTCAAAGAATATGAACAGGCAGTTTTCAGAGGAAGGAACATAAACTGATATTAAACATAAAAGAAAACTCTTCTAAAGAAATTCAGTTTAAACCAAGTATAAAATTTTATTTTCTATTAAGTTGGCAAAGATTTAAAATATTGATAATATCCAGTATTAATTAAAATGTAGGGGTAAGTGAGCTCTTATTATTATTACTTTGGAAGCATTTATCAGAATTTAAAATACACATGCCATTTTGCCCAGTAATTTAAAGTATGTGAAAGATAATAGGAACTAAAGTAAAGATTATTAATTGCTGCATTTTTATAGCAGAAAAACGTTAAACGCAACCTAAGTGTTCATTAATGGAGATCTGTGTTAATTAGTTTTCCATTGCTGTAACAAAATACCTGAGAAAAATCAGTTTAAAAGAGGAAAGACTTGTTTTGGCTCACTATGTTTCAGAGATTTCAATTCATTTCACTTGGTTCTGTTGTTTCTGGGTCCTTGGTAAAACAGAATATCATGTTGTAGAGTAAAGCTGCTCACTTCATAGTGACTGGAAAGCAATGAGAAAGAAAGAAAGGACCAGGGACAAAATATACCAAAGGCACCTCCCCAGGGACTCGCATCATCCAACCGGACCCTATCTCCTAAAATAGCACCACCAACCAGGAACCAAGCCTTCAACACATGAGCCTTTTGGGATATTCCAGATCCAAACTATAACAAAATTCAGTGACCTTCCATCAAATGGAAAACCACCCAGTTGTAGGAAAGAATGAGATGATATATTTTTAAAGAGCATGTTGGTTGTTTCTTTATATATTATGTGTCATTATATTTGTATATAAATAGAATATATTGGGAAGGATAATACACTTCTCTGTAAAGTGTCTTTGAAGTATAGTTAGTGGAAGGAGGAAGATTGGGGAGTGTCATTTCTAAATTGTTTACTTTTTTAAATAACAAGTATGTATTAAATTTATATTTATATTTAAAAGGAAAATATGCATTATTACACATCTGCCAAATTTATTAATTAAGAATTATATACTTGTACATGAATTACAGTGAATATTTCTGGTTTATTTTCTATTTAAGGATTAAAATGTGAAGATTTATTAATTTACGGAGGTGAAGGGAATGCTTTCATCAGCTGGAAATTATATACAAATAAATAATTTCAATTTTAAGATTTGAAATATCTTTCAAAATCATAACCTGGCTTAAAGACAGTTATGTGTTACATATATCTAGCATATTGCAGTTTTTTTACTGAGAAAGGAAAAATTTAATAATCATAAAATCCACATCATAGCAAACATTCATTATTAGTGTATTTCATGTAAAATTATGTTGGATTCAAGAGGAGAAATTTACTTTTTTCTTGGAACTGGGGATTGAACACAGGAACGCCACATCCCCATCCCTTTTTATTTTTTATTTTGAGAGAAGATCTCAGGAAGTTGTGTAGGCTCTCCCTAAGTTGTTGAGGCTGGCTTTGAATTTGTGATCCTCCTGCCTCAGCCTCCTGAGCTGCTGGCATTGCAGGTGTGCACCACCACACCTGGCTAGAAATTTACTTTAATTAAATTGGATTGAACAATACAAAGCTTTGAGTCTATGGAAACAGATAGTAAAACAATTTCCATAAAGGCAATAGATAGAAAGTTTTTCAGTATTTGAGTATCAAAATATTTAATTTTAAAGTCTTTTTTCTTTTTATGGATATTATCTTGTAATAAGTATATTTATAGTTATTTTCTATTAATTTTATACTACTTCATAAATTTAAAAATACTATAGGCTAGAACTCTAATCATATGTGTATAATACATTCTTTTACATTATGGAATTATATGTTTTAACAGGTTTCGTCTTGATATATATCGATGCTTGGCCAGTCCAGCTCTAATAATGTTAACAGAGGAGGATCCAATCCTAAGAGCATTTGAACTTAGTGCTGATTTAAAAGAACTAAGCCTTGTGGAGGTCGAATTTAGGTGGGAATGAATGGAAATTTTAAATTGCATAATATCTTTTGTTGCAGAATATTCAGCTTGAAGTTCTTCATAGACCAAATTATAATTTATATTTACTTACATTTATTTACATTTGATTCTAGATGATCAAACCTTGGTACCTCTTACTTGGAATTTTTCATTTCCCTCAAAAGGAACAGATCCTGGTGCTATTTTATTTAAGTTATTCCTTCCCCATCTGCCCTCTTCTACTCTTTAACCACCTTTATTCCCCAAGGGAAAGCCTTGAGATTTTCCTTTATGGCAGACTATCACTAGTACCCTCTGAAAAAGGAGAAATTGAACCAGCTCCTATTGCAAGGGTTTTACAGGAATTTATGCCTAAACCCACCTTTTCTTTTATGGCCAACTCCTGTTGGAGCCCCTTGTCCTATGTAGCACCCCTCCAGCAACTTGACTGAATTGGGAAAGTTCAAACTTTTACATACTGAAAGGGCAATAAGAAACTTGTAATCTTCTTTAGCCTTAACAGCAGCAATATGTAATCTGTTCTTGATAGTTTTGAGTCCTAGAGACTTATAAAAATACCTATTTATAAGTTTAAAACTTTTTTAATTTTATTTTTATTTTAATTTTACATTTTATTTAAATCTGACAGGACAAATTAGTACTTTGATTAACTCAAGTCATAGTTACAATTAAATTTTTGCTGCTTTTAAGTATTAGCACATGAGACTACTAATAAATTATTTTGCTTAAATATGAATAATTTTCTATTTGCAGTCTCATATTTTGAGTTCTGAATTACCATATGAAGTAGAATTTATTCAGTTTATTCCAAAAAGGATTTGAAACAACTGCTGTGATTATGCTATAATCAGAATAATAAAGTTAGATTTAGAAGTGATCATAGAACTCATTTACATTAATCCAATGTTTTTATAGACAGAGAAAGAGATCTATAAAGACTAGATGACTTACTAATATTAGCATCTAAAAGTAGAAGCAAAGTTATAACTAGAACATAGGATTCCTATCTACTAGTTTACTGTATTTACATTTAAACTGTATGCCCACTTATTTTTCTTTCAATAATTTGGAAATTAAACAAATTAGATTGGTAAAGTGTATTAATTTAGCTTTGAATTTAGTGTCCTATCAAAATGTTTATGTAATAATGAGATAGCTTTGTAATGATATACATCTCTGATGAATGTTCCCATCTGCAATTAGGTTCCTAAACAAAGAAGTAGGTAATGACTCTTGTGTTAAAGAAATCCAATTGCCTGTTCTCAGGTTATATAGTAAATGCAAAGAATGAGAGAACTGTTAGCCTCTGAGAAAAAGAAATTTTTATTCTTTGAGTTATAATTCCATGCAGCCAATTCATGGAAAATTCTATTGTTTTGAAAGACTAAAAAAATGGAAAGTCTTGTTTTCCCTTCCTTTCTCCTAGGGGGAAAAAGTGAATAAAAGTTATTTTATGAAGTTCAATCTCATGTTCCTGGCTCATAATTATTTACTTCTAACCTAATTCTTAAATCTTAAATTCTTACTAAACTTAGATGTAAGTTCAATATAACTGATAGTTTTGAAAAGAATTATGTACTGAAAGTTTGTTTCTTACAAACTAAGTTTGATCTGCCTTTAATAAGCAATTCAAAGAGAGAAGATTCAAGCAATAGTGATTCTGAAAGTCATTTCTTTAGTAAGTAAATATTAGTATCTTTCTAATTGCATTCAAGTAAGCACTTTAAATATGAATCAAAATAATTTTTAATATTTGAGACTTAAATCATCTCGTTAAAATTATTTAATAATATTAATTGGATGACATTAAGATGTTATTTGTATTTATATGAGTAATATAAAAGGAAATTTTAGCCAAACTTATAGAGAATAGAACAAATGAGTTAGACACTGGTAGATGAATACATTAGAATTTCCAGGAATATCAATATATATAAGGAAACATTGTGCTCATCTAAGATTATCAGTATGAACACAGGGAACATCATTGTGTTACAGTTTTCCCCAAAGCCCTGGAGAATTTGTGTAGCAGTAAGGTCATTCAACTGTCAGCAGAAAGACTTCAGATTTTTTTCTAGTGAATATAGTTTAATTAGAAGATGAAAGTGACATTTCTAATAGACGAATGCATTTTTTTAGGAATGATTATGAGGAACTAGCCCGTCAGTGCAAAATGTTTGCTAAAGATTTGCTTGCACAAGCCCGGAATTCACGTGAGTTGGAAGTTATCCTAAACCACACATCTAGTGATGAACCTCTTGATAAACGGGGACTACTAGAAGAAAGAATGAATTTAAGTCGTCTAAAACTTGCAATCAAATATAACCAAAAGGAGGTATGAGGATTTCTGTGACATATTTAAATTATTTTCTCCACCATTGGGTAGTGGCTCAGAGTAGAGGTTTTGGAGCAACATATCTGGGTCAAGATCCTACTTCTGCTTCATAAAATTGTGTGTCCTTGGGAAAGTTATTGAATCTGTCTGAGCTTTAGTTCTAATAATTAATTAAGAATATGTATTTAAAGGGTTTAGCTCAGCAAGTACTAGTATTAAGCAAGTAATAAATGATAGTTACTATTATTTTTAATAATTTATATTAGTTAAAATAATATGGTTGCTGATTTTAATGCTTTGCTAACTAGTAACTACACAGGTAAACTTTTATAGTGACATTTCCACCTGTGTTTTGTCTGTTACAGGTTTGTCTTATTGAACTGGTTATAAGTAGACTTTTCTATAGTAATAGTGATTTCTATTTAAAAATAAAGCATCAGATATTATGTTTCCTGATTCTTCTTATTTGTAATTCATTGTGAAACCTAAAGGTGGAGAGGCGCATGATATAACTAATTGAATCTGACTCTTCTGGCATCATCCCTTCCTATTAAGGGAAATACCTATTTCTACTCCCCATACACACACATACACACGATTCAGGAACTTGAAGAATGAAGGTATGCATTTTAAATTTTATTTTTTTGAGGTACTCACTAAACAATGGTATTTATATGTAGATGTTGATATCTAGTTGATAGTATGGGATGTTGACAAATGATACTTTGAAGGTATCACTTCTAAGACTCATTTTCATTGTCAACATAGACATTGGAGTAAAACTTGCTTATGAAATTTATATTATTATAAAAATGGATCCTAAATTACATGATGGCCAAAGGCAAGAGTCAGGACCTTTAGTACTAAGAGCAGATTTTTTTATTGTTGTGCTTGAAAATTTGACCCTCACAATAGCTTTTTGACAGCTGGCTGCAGTGGTGCATGCCTGTAATTCCAGCCTCTTGGGAGGCTGAGGCAAGAGATCACAAATTCAAAGCCTCAGCAACTTAGTGAGAAGTCCTGAGCAACATAGCGAGACCTTGTGTCAAAATTTAAAAATAAAAATGAAAAGGGCTGGGTGTATAGCTCAATGGTAAAATGCCCTTGGGTTCAGTCCTTGGTACCAAAAAAGGAAGAAAAAAAAAAAGAGCTGGAATTGTAGCTCAGAGGTAGATTGCCTGCCTAACATGAGTCAGAAGGCCCTGGGTTCAATCCCCTGTACCACCTACAAGAAAAAATAGAAGTTGAGGTGGGCACAGTGGCACACGCCTCTAATAATTCCAGCACTTTGGGAGGCTGAGACAGAAGAATCGCGAGTTCAAAGCCGGCTTTAGCAACTTGGCAAGGTGCTAAGCAACTCAGTGAGACCCTGTCTCTAAATAAAACACAAAATAGGGCTGGGGATGTGGCTCAGTGGTTGAGAACCCCTGAGATCAGTCACCAGTTTGAAAGAAAGAAA